>KZ559584.1:0-112067 GCA_002850765.1 Aspergillus taichungensis | reverse complement strand
AAAAAAAAAAAAAAAAAAAAAATTAAAGAAACAGTAGTAGCTCACTCATGGGGGAATAAGAAAGAACAAAAAAAGAAAGAAATAAAAGAAACGAGGACAAGGAGAATAAACCGACTAGTCCTCAGTCAGATCTCCATACTCCCACATGCCTCGTCGCTCCTGCTTGGCTTCGTCTTCCAGCGTCCGCAGATGGGCGAGCGTCGAGCTGGCCGCGCGCTCCCACGCCTTGAGCTTGCGCGGGATCATCGCCATGCCTTCGCGGACCACCTCGGCGTTGATGCTGTGGTCCAGGTCCTTGGCTTCCGACGGATCCATCAGGGTGACGTGCATGAGCCCGTCGGGCGCGACGTGGTCGACGTTGGCGACCAGCTCGCGGTTATAAGTCTGCTCCTCGACGAAGCTGACGGCGTCCTGGAGGTAGTCCGGCGCCACGGGGAATTGCACCAGGGAGAGTGCGGCCTCGCTAGCCTGGGGCCGCAGCTTCTGCACAGAGAAGGCTGGCGTTAGCGGCCGCAGTCCGGACCACGGCAGGCTCTCCGAGTTGCCAAAATCGACGTAGACCACCTCGGCCGTCTGGTTCTCGCGGTCGTTGCGGCGCACCTTGGCCCGGTACCACTCGCCGTCCTCGGAGAACCGCGCGGCCACGAAGTCGCCGGCCTTGGGCGGTCCGGGGAGCGCGGTGGCGTTGGTCGGGTTGAGGTGGAAGGCGCGGAAGGAGCTCATCAGCTCCGTCAGGGCCGAGGTGCCGCTGCCGATCTGCTGGATCTTGACGTGGGCGGTGGTCGGATCCACGTAGGTGACCATCACGTCGCGGTAGTCCTTGCGGCGCTGCACGGTCTCGGTCTCGGGCCCGCTGCCCGCCGCGGGCGCCTCCTCCTCGGCGGCCTCGGCGGCCTCCTGGCTCGGATCCCAGTCGCGCCAGAGACCCTTGCGGGCGTCCTTGGCGCGCTGCTCCGCGGCGAAGTACTCGGCGGCGTGACCCGACTGCTCGGCGGAATAGGCGTGGACGGTGGCCAGGCCGTCCTCGAGGAGGGTCTTGGTGAAGTTCTCCTTGTTCACGTACAGGGTGCCGATGAAGCCGCCGACCTTGTCGATGGTCTCGACGTCGATCTCGACGTCCCGCTGCAGGCAGCGGCGGTTGGCCAGATCGTGGGCCTCCTGGCCGCACGGCTCGGACGCCTCGCCCGGGTTGCGGGCCGAGCGCGGGGCCCGGATGCCGGACAGAACCAGGGTCAGCTTGGCGTTCTCGCGGGGCACCAGGACGGTGAAGCGGGCGCCGGACTTGACGAAGTCGACCACGCCGGGCACGCGCTTCTGGCGCTGCAGGGTAGCGACGGCCATCTTGGCCTTCTGGACGGTCTCGGAGTAGTCGGTGTACTGCTTGACCTTGGGGGGTCGCGACGACCACATGCCCTTGCCCTCCTTCTGCGCGTCGGCCTCGGCGATCATCAGGTCGTCGTAGTCGGGGGACCGGTCGTCGTCGTCCTGGCGGTGGCGGATCACCGACGCGTAGCCAGCCTCGACGAGGGCCAGGGCCACGTTGGTGTTGCCCTGGACGACGGTGGCGACGTCGCGCTCCTCGTAGCCCTCGTTGGCGGGCTTCTTGCCGTCAACGGTGACCTTGACGTGCTTGCCGATCAGGCGCTTGCGCAGGAACTCCTTGGCGTCGGCGGAGAAGGCGGCCTGCTTGGGGTCGGACGGCTTGGGCTGGCGGACGCTGCTCAGGCTGATCTTCTTCTCGCGGCCGGCCTTGTCGCGCAGGAAGAGGGTATCGGCGTTCAGCACCCGGCTGACGACGTAGTCCTCGGCCCCGCGGGCGGCGCCGGGGCCGGCGGCCAGGCTGTGGAAGAGCTTGAGGCGGGCGTCCTTGGCGGTCTTCTCGGCGCGGCGATAGTCGGCCATCTGGCCGCCGAGTAAGGGGGCGTGATGGTCGTGGCAGCGGGCCAGGCCGGCCTCGAGGAGGAACTTGGCGATGTTGCCGTTGGGGTGGAGCACGCTGGCGATCAGTTGGCCCTGGGGGGTGACGCCCAGCAGGGAGACCTGCACCTTGCGCTGCAAGATGCGCGACTCGACGAACTGGTTAGCCTCGTCGCCGAACGCGTCGCCGGGTTGCTCTTTGCCCTCGGCGTTGATGCGTCGGCTGGCGGGGGCGCGGATGCCGGCGACGGCGGCCAGCACCTGCAGGTGCTCCTGGGGGCTCAGCAGCAGGCGCAGGATGAGGCGGTCACCGTTCAAGACCTTCTCGACGATGCCTTCCAGGTGTTTGCCCTTCCACTCGTTGACGAGGGCCTTTCCGTCGGCGATGTCATAGGTGGTCTCCGTGCGACCGCTGTCGGCGCCCGCCCAGACGCCTTTCCCTTCGGTGCGGGCGTGGTCTTCGAGGGCGCGGAGACGGTCGAGCAGGGCGACGGTGTCCTCCGACTCATCGGCGCGCTTGCCGGCCTCCTCGCGCACGCGGACCCAGCCTTCTTGCACACAGATGTCGGGGAGGGCGATATCGAAGGTGGGAAGTTTGATGGTGCCGTAGTCGCGTTTGGCACCGGTCGGGATGGTATACAAGACGTGGAATTGGACGACCTTGCCCACGAGCAACTCACGGAGGAACTCGCGGGAGTGGAAAGCGTATGGCTACAGGATAGAAATCCGCACGAGTCAGCGTTGATCACAATTGAGGAAGATTGGATGATTTTCAAGAGTGTTGTGATCCTCAGGCCACCATTGCATGGCATGGTCCGGACCAGTGGGGGACAGCAAACAGAAATTGACTCACCTCATCACCCTCACGGCGTAACCTGGGGGCCGAGACATAGGCCAGACTAAGAATGCGCTCTTGTCCGGGGTTGGAGACATGCGACAGCACGACCGTGTCGCCCGAGAGGACGGATTTCACACGGGCTTCCAAAGGCATGCTGGGAAGACCGACCGTGAGCAACCAAAAACCAGGTATTGAAAGGGGAACCGACAGGGGGGAATAAAGAGGGGAAAGGAGAAGAAAAGAAAGAATGGAATGGAATGAAAGAGGAGGGAGAGAAGAAAAAGGAATGGAGAGATGGAAGAGGTGAGGAGGAGTGAGGAGGCGCAACGTGGTTAGAACGGAGAAGCTCCCGGAACACCTGACTTGTGGGGACTCTAGTCGAACTACTTTAAATACTACCACCACCACCACCACCACTTACTACAATGATGATTAAACGGTCAATGCATTCAAATCATACAGTCCATCACGAAGGGGGAAGGGAATGATGGTCACATTCTGGTACTGGTCCTGTCCATCGTGGAGATATCTGTCAATTTGTTCCGTGGATCTCGTCAGGAATACAATCAAATACAAACAGAAATACAATTAGGAATACAATCAGAGATCCTTCATTCATTTCATTTTTCCCTTTTTCATTTAGATCAGGAAATAATACTAATCAAAACATCATCCCCTTTCAAGGTGGATTGAATATGGGATCGCCATTTAAGCAGCAATGCCAATGACACCTATACCTCGTCAGTAAACATTCTCCGTTCTCATCAATATCAAAAAACATACCGCAGGCAGGGCGGGCACCAGCGTTGCCAGTCTTCTTGGACTCCTCGTTGCCACCCTTACCCAGATCATCGGTACCAGCGTGGACGACCAGGGTACGCTATCAACGTCAGTATCTCATCAACAGCATCTATATCAGGGGAAGAAACATACGCCAAGAACGCTCTGGGCACCAATCAGCTTGACCAGCTTGTCGGTCTTGGAGCCAACGGCGTTGCCCTCGGCATCGGTGGTGAAGTTGCCCAGGTCACCGACGTGGCGTTCCTCATCGGTGGGAGCGCCGTGGGTCTTGCTGAAGGGGTTGACTGCGCCGTATTAGTACTGGTCAATAAAGATGGGGAAGAAGAGAAGAACATACAGTGGGGACCGGCGGAGGTGCAGCCGTTGGTGTTGTCACCGAACTGGTGGACGTGGAAACCACGCTGGGCGTTGGCGTCGTTGCCGGTGACGTTCCAGGAGACGGTGGTGGGGGTGTTCTCGTCGGCCTGCTCGAAGGTGACGGTGCCCGACACCTTGGAGTCACCACGGAGGACAGCAACTACATCAGATTTAGTATTTGGATCGATCAATCTGGGGAAGAGGCATGATGATAGGCTGGAAAAAGAAAAAAGGAAAAATGCTCAAACCCGCTCACACCAAGGTCCCCGAACAGGACCCCTGGCCACGGTCGATCGTGGATCCATCGGGACCAACACCAATGAAAATACGGGATGAGGGGAGAGACTGACCAGCCTTGACCATTTTGATGGATTGATTAGGATTACTTAAGTGAAAAGATGGATGGAGATGCGTGTGGGATGGAGAGTAGAACGGATGAAGAGTTGAGAGAGAAGAGAAGGGAAAAAAGAGAAGAGAGAAGAAAGATGAGGGGAAAAGCGACGAGAACCCCACTCGGCGGGGTAATCCGGATGACGTTTTTGTCCTTCTTAACTCTGTCCTTTGGATTCACTCTTCTCCTGTTTATTTATTTATTTTTTTTTTATTTCTGATATATATCTACGTCCAATCTTGAATTTACTAATTTGATCTTGATTCTACTAATGTGAATCCTAGTCCAACAGCCACTACCGAGGTAGAATCGGGAATGATATCGGCTGTCAAGAGCTCTGATTTCCTCATCCGATCCGAATATCGGAAGGAGTATATCACCTATATACTCAGACATTTATATATACTCCATTAATTGACTATAGACAATGGTATCAGTTCCGTCGGCCTATTTAGCAGATTGAGTCATAGCTTCTTCCAATAATGGATGATGACGACCTTGTCCCACGCGATGGGAAACACTGTCCAACATCCACAGTCGTCAACACTTGAGCTATTGGTCTGTGTCTTCTAGTCTATAGACGGAAAGCCCGGATGTCTGGATATAAGCTCGACTTTAAAACTGGCACTTTCATACAGACAAGTAAAACAGACAGACATACAACAGATCAGAAACCATACAACGTACAGACAGACAGACATACAACTACAACTACAACTACAACTACAACATATAGCTATACCATACACGCACACATACACATACACATACACATACTTAAACAGATCCAACAACTCACCTTCCACACCACCTCCCTCTACTTCCCTCTAAAACAAAACCAACCGAACCATCACCAGAAGAGAGAGAGGGGGAAAAAAAAACCCAGTATTTGATCTACACTAGCGAATACACCCCCCAACAAACCGCGCCCACGAACGTGTCCTTCTCACACGAATTCGACAGTCCGGCTCTCTGTGTGACTCGCTGTTTGGCACGCGCTGGGATCTGGTGTTTGTTGAGATGGGGAGGGAGCGGAGTGGGCGTTGGCGGAGGAGTCAGTTAGTGAGTGAGTGGAGGGCTCAGAGGAGAGGAAGATTGATAGATAGGTTGTTTGAAGGAGAAGAATTTTAACGAGTATATTACTATATTATATTATTCCAGCATAGACCAACATGATACGAACCCGGAATAATGCTTCAAGGTACATATTGTAAGTTAGACAAGTTACAGTCAACACTTGCTGGCATTACAAACATAATTTACATATACATCTGTACGAATATAGATATGACACAAATAATTCGTAATTCGTATCTACTATCATCCCAATTTGAAGGACAATGGAACAGGACAAACAACAAATTTTTACACATCAGGGCATCAGAACATGTGGGGTAACAAAGAAGGGAAGAAAGATCAAGGCAAAAAAGAGAGAGAAAATTATGCCTGAATCTTCTGCTTGAGGATGTTCTTCAGAGTCACGGCATCGGCCGCAAACTTGGAGATACCCTCGCGCAGCTTCTCCACAGCCATAGCCTCCTCGTTGAAGTCGAAGCGGAAGAGCGCCTCGTCGTTCAGGTAGCTGCGCTTGGGGATATCCTGGGCGGCGGCCTGGGCGGCGTCGAGCTTCTTGGGGACGGGGGCGGTGGAGTTGTAGAGGTCCTCGAGGAGGTTGGGCTATTTGATACAATTAGCTTTTCTTCTGCTTCTTTGATTTTATTTTTGTAAAACATACCGAAATGGTCAGATAGTCACAGCCAGCCAGCTCGGTGATCTCGCCCGTGTTACGGAAAGAAGCACCCATGACGATCGTGTTGTAGCCGTGCTTCTTGTAGTAGTTGTAGATGCTCTCGACAGACTTGACACCGGGGTCCTCCTCAGGGGAGTAGTCCCGCTTGTGGGCAGCCTTGTACCAGTCGAGGATACGGCCGACGAAGGGCGAGATGAGGTAGGCGCCGGCCTCGGCACCGGCGATGGCCTGGACGAGGGAGAACATGAGGGTCAGGTTGCAGTTGACGCCGTGCTTGGACTGCAGCTCGTGGGCGGCCTTGATGCCCTCCCAGGTGGAGGCGATCTTGATGAGGACGCGCTCCTTGGGGATGCCGATCTGCTTGTAGAGCTCGATGATGTGCAGGGCCTTGTCGATGGAGGCCTGGGTGTCGAAGGAGAAGCGGGCGTCGACCTCGGTGGAGACCTTGCCGGGGATGATCTTCAGGATCTCCTTGCCGAACTGGACGAGGAGGTTATCCAGGGTGGCGTCGACTTGTTCGTCGAGGGTTTTGCCCTGAGTCGATTAGCATGATGGGAACGATGGAGAATAGAGAGAGGGAGAGGTACCTCCTTCTTGCCCTTCTCGACGGCGGCGTCGATCAAGCTGGCGTATTCGGGCTTCTTGGACGCGGCCAGGATGAGGGAGGGGTTGGTGGTGGCATCCTGGGGCTTGTACTTGCCGATGGTGGCGAAGTCACCAGAGTCGCAGACGACGACCTATCGCAGCTTGATTAGCTTATTCTCTTGAGAGTTTTCTTGACAGATTTGACAGAAAAGAAAAGGTGGGGCTTACAGTGCCGCTGGCCTTGAGCTGATCAAGAGAGGAAGACATGGTGGATGAGAATCGTAATGATTGCGATAGTCAAGAGTATTAGAAATAGGAAGTAGGCGAAAAACCCGGGTTACAGAGAGAGAAAGAGAAGAGAGTTTTGGAGAAAAAGAATCAACCAGCGGACAGGATGAGGGGAGGGGCGTTGAAATAATAGAGAGAAAGCTGGACGGAAATGGTGGGGCGACGATGACGCTATGCATTTCTCATCCGTTTTTTCCTTAAACCCCGCTCACCATTACTTCTACTTCTACAGGACGTTGATTATTATGATCATACCTAGTCTCTTTTATTTTATTTACTCTCAATGATACTATACTATTCAAGTTTCACGGAATGCAATACTGGACCGGACCTCAAGAGATCAGATCGGTGCAGTGTGCTCCGACTAGCTACCTCTAGCTGGAGAGCTGGACGGTCCACAGCCATCCGGGCTAATCACGTCTCACCGGGGGAACTTATAGGTCCTACTTCGTACTAAACTTCCGTCTATACTGTTCAATTCGTTTGGCTTCCTTGCTGGACGTCTCCTTGAATTGACTTTCCTTTTCTTTCGATTCCTTTCTTCACCCTTTTTTCTTGGTTTAATCCCAGTCCGTTCCCCTCTTCCCCAACTGCGGGGTCCCGGGGGAGATCGGAATCGGAACCGGTCCAGAATGACATCCCACTGGCATTGCCCAGATCAATGCAGATGCAGCACATGGTGTGGTTCGTTGGTGCAACATGACCAAGAACCACCAGTCCCTTCCAAAAGTTGACTCAACGGCGCTGCACACAGCTCCACTCATACTATTCATCACACAGATTAGCCTCGCCCATCAGACCAAAAACAGTGGAGAAGAAAACTCACCACACGCCCCGCCTCATCTCCCGTATAGACCACATGCGGCAGCGCCAAGATACAGCTAATCCCCGTCGTGATATTAGCCCCGTTGTCGCGGTTACTGTCCACATGGTGCAGCTGTCGGATCAACTCGAGCTCGAATTTTCCGTTGCGGATGGTTTTGCTCCAGATCTGGCTCATCCATCAGTACTACTTCCGGAAGGTTAGGGTTGGGGAAGTCTGGGGGAAGCGGCATACGTTGACCACGCCTCGTCGGTGGCCCATAAACAGCAGCTCGCGCTCTTGCCACTCGTTGCCGACTCCCTCGTAGAACACGCACGATAGCACAGGGTCGTCCGCGGTTTCGGATGCCGCTTGCTCCAGGATCAGTGCGCCGTTGAGCGTGTACAGGCTGATGCAATTGCCCCGACAGACGACGATCTCTCCGGTGACGTCGTTGATCCGTGCGCACTACCATGGTGTTAGAATGATTTCAGTCTTAATCAACAACGAGATGTGGGTCAAGCTACCTCGATAGGACCGCGGGCAGGAAGCTCCCGAACAAAGCACAGCCGGTTCAAATCCCACAGCATGATCTGTCCGTCCGTAGAGGCAGACAGGAGCGCGCTGAACGACCGCGACACGGCCAGCACCGTGACAGGCGTGCGGTGTCCAAACAGCGAGCCCGTGGGCTGCAGATCCACCGATTTGTTCGTTGATGTAAATGTCCACGCGGATACCGTGCAGTCCGTCCCTGACGTGATCAGCGTGCGCGAGTCGGCGAATATCGCACTCGAGAGCTGGCCGATATGTAGATGCTCGAAGTGACCAAGGAGCTGCTACTGTTAGATATCGCGTAGATAGATGAGATGTCGCTCAGATGGGTCATACCTTTCGGCTGTCGGCGGAGTAGAATCGGACGCTGCCGTCTGCAAATCCCCACTCCATATACTTGTCGTAGGCTGGGGGTATATTCAGCCGAAGAGGCGGTGCGCAAAGAAGGCGATCGTGTTTCATCGAGAGCGACGACACTTGCTCTCCAATATCTATCTTCTAATCAGTCTACCATTGGGAAAACCACAAGAACATTGTCAGATGAAGAACGAGAAATACTAACCAAGAAGCGACAAAGGCTGCTGCGTAAGCGACTCGGCCAGCCGATCCAGTCGTGGAATCCGATGCCGCAGGTCCTCCCTCCCGGGGTGAGGCCGATTGAAAATCTGATGCGGGGTCTGTCCGAAATTATGGATAATGCCAATCGTAGCCAGTCGCTCGACAGGGTCATCAATGGTATCCACATCCTTGGCGCCCTGATACGACAGATGGTGAAAGACATTGACGGCTTCAATCGCCGCGTCGCCCTTCTGCTTGGTGCCAAACACCAGGTCAATCCAATGGTGCAAGTTCTGGGTCACGTGGGGACTTTCCAGCGCCTCGCGGTGCTTCTGGATGAAGACTTTGGGATCGCCCTTGGCCCAGGGTGGCAGTTCTACGGCGTCAATGGTGGTGGTCATGTTTTGGAGGACCCCAAAGTCGTACTTGTTGGAGTTGACGAGAAATTCAGGGAGGTAGAAGAACTCTGGGATCAGCTCGCGGACGTCGGACATATTCCGATGCGAGGCCGACTCCCAGGCCTTACCGATGGAGTAGAAAAGGCGATCTGCGTGGTCGAACGTGCCACCCTGGAGTAGAAGATAGGACTTGACGAACGGCTGGAGGCGGATGAGGTACGAGCTGACGATCATGGCGGAGGAGTAATGCGTGCCGTAGTGGAACGGCGGGGCATCGTCATCGCCCATCTCCGCAAAGGCCTTGTAGCGTTCCCTGAAGTCGGACTCTCGGTCCAGCGTCTGGCAGCCCATGGGCTTGGACAGGTCACGGAAGGTCTTGGGATTGGTCAGATCCAGCTCTTCGCTGGTATAGTCGGCGAGAACCCAGGGGAAGACGGGGTACTGGGTCAAGTCGTTGAAGGTTCGCCCCGCGAGTGTATTGATCAGCATGAGATAGTGGAAGTTCGAGATCTCGCCCTTGACCCATTTGCGCGTTGCGGGATGGACGGGCGAGTGTCCGAACACGCTGGCGAATTTGGACCCCAGCGACTGGGGCTCGTCTTCGGGGCTGCGCAGAGTCTCGAATCGCCAGACGTCCTCTGGGCGTGAATGGCCAACGCTGCCAGTCGTTTGGGGCGCTTTGGATGCCAGTTGGCTGCAGAGGATGTCCCGCGCTCGCGAGGAGATCAGTGTGAGCAGGTAGCTCGTGCCATCCGTGAAGAAAATCTCGAGAGCCACGTCGCGGAACAGGAACCGCCGTTTGGAGACACTGATCAAGTCGGACCATTTCCAGCTTCTCGTCTCATGCTCCTGCGACTTGCGCTCATTGGACTCCCGGCCCGTGATCATGCGCACATACGGGTCGCGTTCATCCGCAGGAGCCTGCCAGACGTTGACGATCTCGCCGTCGGATCTTTGAAAGAAATTGTCCAGAATATAAATATTATCCTTTCCCAGGATCAAGAGACCTTCGCAGGCCTCCAATCCAATGATCCGAGACATATTGCATACGCTATCCACTTGGTCGCCACGGTGGAGCGTCCTCATAACCTTCCGGTTCTTGTCTTCATAGTCTTCGAGGTCCACTTTCGGGTCATCGATCAGCTCAAAGCTCTCCTCGATGACACTTTTGCTATCCGGACCAACAATACTTTGTGACTGGCCGTTGGAACTCTCTGCAGTCGTTCCCGTGGGTGTGACAGGGGCGCCGTCATTTCCTGAAGGGCTCAGCTGTGTATCGATCTTAAAAGCGGGCGGCTCCGATGCTTTTCGTTTCGGCTGGTAATCTTGTCGCTGTCCCGAATCGTCAGGCACGATGCGGAGTCGCATCCGGCTGCGCCCTTCCGTTTGATCAAGACACCATTTCCTTTCTTCATCCTCGGCGAGGACACCGCCGAAGCGTTGCAGGTCTCTCACCAGATGAGAAAAGGCGGTCCACATGAACGCGTAGTTGTCTTGTTGATCCTGTATAGCCCGCTGGTATTTGAGGAACTCAGAAGCTGATATATTCGATTTCCAATGCGGAAAGGTAGCGTCGTGCCTGCGGGTCACTTCCTCGTTCAGGGAATCGGTCTGACACCACTGCTTTAATTTATCCTGGCGCTTAGACAGCCGGCTGCGCGTCAGATTTTCAATATGCGAGTTTTCGTCTCGGACGAACGTGTCCCAGGATTTTGATAGGATGCCGAAAAACAGCGCCTTCAGATCAGCCTCTTGGTCATCCACCCACTGTAGGAAAGCGGCATCCTCCATGCCAACAAGGGCATCGAATCCACCGGAGAGACGCTCCTGTAACGGAACTGTCGCGTAGCTCAAAACATGGGTCATCTCTGTCGGCTTTTGCACTAGCATGATCCTGAAAAGACCCGCAGCGGCGAGACGCACGTCGTGGTTTGTGTCGATCAACTTCGTATACAGCAGATAGCATAGTAGCTGCAGATTGTCTGACTGGGACTCACTATCGGACAGGAGAACGACTTGCCAGTAAGTCAGGCGATGCAAGAAAGCGGTTGCATCCGGCCCCTCCGCCTCGGATAGCCTCAACAGGACAACGTGAAACAGTGTCGTTCGGATGGTGGTGATCGCTTGACTGCACAACCGAATGCTTTTGATGCGGGAGACGTCCGGCCGCTGAAGATACTCCAATATACTGCCTGCAAACTCGAGGGTCGAATTCGCATTATCAACAAACCAACCCTCGTACACGGCCTCCCGCAGATGCGTGGCGAGACGGCCAAGGTTGGTGAGCACGCGTGGCTCAGATAAGACTTCAACATTAGAGAATATCACGTCCTGAAGCGTCGTCAGGAGATGTCTCAGCAGCCACGAGGTGAAAAATGCCTGGTTTTCCGGAAACCCAGGCGGCGCCTTGAGGTAAAGGCCGAGACCGGAGAACTCTTTCCGTTCTAGCACTTGCTCTGTGAAGACTACCAGCACCAAATTCAAAATCCCAATAACCTGTGGACAATCGGTGACCTTAGAAGATGTAGTTCCACTGGCCTCGAAATGACGGGGACTGAATGTGTGGCGGATACGGGCGGAGGACGGTGGATACGTCGTTCCGTCGGAAGAGATCAGGATAAACGACGACCCACGTCTTAAGGCGTCACCCTCGTCGTCACGAGCTCCCGTGTGTTCTACCATCGTTGTTCGCAAGTCGCTTGCGCCTCGAGAGCGCGGGCGAGCGACCAGGTGCTGGTCATCGAAACTTAGATCGCCCATGCGGCAGCTCAATTCAACCTCAGCGCCCACGGCGTCGGTGCCAGAAACAACAGGGAATAGCACATAGAGGAGATGCTGGAGATATTCAGGCCGTGTCGCAAATTCGCGGAAACTATGCGATCTCATGTGCATCCCTGCAAAGAAATCTATGACAGTTGATAACAATGACAGCTTTTCAGCTGTGGCGGTAACTGGCACATGGGATGACATGGTGGGAATTCCAGCTTGCGGCACTTGAGCTTTGATATGCTCGTCTTGCTGTCCTTCAGTCACAGCGGTCTCATCAGCCAGAACGGCATGCCTCAGGCCACTTTGAATCATCTCCGTGATGACCGGAAGCATTTCAGGGAAGGCAACAAAGGTTTGATCGCCGGCAAAAAACGTCTCCAGCAGGCCCGCCTGGTCGAAAGGCTTCTTGACGTTAATCTTGCCAACATCAACGCCAAAGAAAATAGCGAAGCATATGGGCCAAATGGCAGGAATTCTCCACCACTTCTTCAAATATTGGCGCATGATTATGTACCCTCCAGACTTTTCAGAGAACTTCTTGCCATAGCCATCGCCATGGGTAACGAGCAACCGAGCCATTATCTTAGTAGCCAAAACCACGATTTCGGGATCATCTTCACACATGAGATATAGTAACCACTGCGCGAGGGTTAGTCTAGCCACTGAAAACAGCACCATTCGCAACGAACCTTATTTGTAACGGCCCTGGCGAATTTTTTGATGGGGAGGAGATCATGGGCAGTGCATAGTATAGAACAGAGCATCCGGAGCATTTCTACAGCCACGGTAAGACTGGAGACATATTTCTTTCCATCAGGAGTGTTCGCGGTCTGTCGCGACCCGGTAATAAACCGCAAACTCTTCTTCTTCTGCAATCGGCTGGGTTCTTTGTGCTTATGGATGGCATAGGTGATAAAAAGTGCCAATGACCGCAGCAAGTCGGCTGATAGGCATCCTTCCAGAAGAGAACCAAAAGCAGACGTGAAGAGATGCAGCGAATCCAGCGTGAACTCCTCCCCTTTTAGGGATTCGAGGAGCTTTTTATTAACACCTGCATGGCTTCAGTATCAGTAAGAAGCGCCATTAGATCATGGGGAAAACGTACGCATTCGAGCAAGGCGTTTGGCGTTGAACCGACGGAACTGGCTCTCACTGGAGAAAGTGCAGAATTGAGAATAGTACAACTCGATGAGGGGGGCGTTGCCATATCTCCAAACGTCCAGGTCGACAAGCAAAACCCGGTACGCCAGCGGATTTGTAATGATGGAGAGATTCGGTCGCTCAAAGTTGTACCCCACAAAACCGAGGGTCAGACGAAGGATCGCAAGGGTTAAATCTGACCGCTCGTTGTAGTCAGAAGTCACACTGGCTGTCCTGGCGGGTGCAGAGTAGCCGCCCGAGGGCAAGCCGAGCTTGTCACGCAGCAATGCCGCCAAGATACCGTAGGCATTCTCCTTCTCCATCGCTTCACTATTCCGCCAGTTGTCTTGTACCGCCTCATAGAGAGCTTCCACGGCCAGACGGATGGTTTCCGGAGTGCGAGCTGCGTGGATCAAGCTTAATTGCACCGCCGCGCATCCTCCGATGCACCAGCTGGCGTCGTCCAGGGAGCGAGGAATCGCAACTACGGGATCGCCCGTCAAGACCCCAATCCCATGGGCCTGGGTCAACGCATCGTTGATAGCGGGAGTGGCGCCGTTGACGACCACTGCATTCGCTCCCGCTTTGGTTAGTTGGTGAAGGTTCCGAGCAGCCTGCTTGGAAAGACACTTGACGAGGCGAGACTCATCAACGCCGTTAGAGTGATCGTCATCCAGGACGGACAAGGGAGACACGTTGATCAGGATCGACGCCTCGCGGATCAGAACACTAGCCTTGCGACGAATGGCGGTCACGATATCGGACGACTCTTCTTTTCCAGGGTGTAGATGTTCATTACGGAGATTAAGAGCAGCAGACGCCTTGTAAGTCTGGAAGGAGCCCAGGCAGTCTTGAAAGTTGCCATAGTATCGTGGGCCGAGATTATAGAAGACAGAGATCATATCATCGCTAAATGCCTCTTCTATCAGAATTGCGTTTGCTAAAGACCATCGTGACGTAGACACTCCCTTTCCCAATCTCATCGCCAAGTCTTGTGGGGTACCGAAGAAGGCCTGGACCCGCGGTGTTCGATGCGTGGCGCTTGCGGCAGGGATACCGGGATACTCAATCCGCTGTTGCTCAACGAATTCACCGTCCACGAACAGGGAAGCACGGGAATAAGACGGTGGCTTGGGCTTTTTGTGCACCACGCAGATGTGGTACCATCGATTGGGCTCAAACACCGTGGACTTGAAACGGACACTAGGACGAGAGCCTCTGATTGAGGTCTGCAGGATAAAATTGCGGGTGTCCTTTTCCAGATATGCCAGCAGAAAGCAGCTTTGGCTCGCGTCAAATGCCCCAAACACAGTGGTATGCGTATCCGCGTCAAACCGATCGAAACGCGCCCAGACCGAAAGCGTATACCCCGAGGAGGTTGTTGGCGGGAACGAGCGACCCAGCGTCGAGAATTCCAGTGAGCAATATCCATGCAGCGACAGGTCAAACTGCAAGGCAGGCGGCTCTTTTGAACGTTTCAAAACGTCGACCAAAAGCCGAAGAGCGTCGGGCGATTCGTGTGCCTTGCGGTAAAGCGATACCACGTCATCCAAGCTACTTAGTCCCTGGGCGCACAGCAGGCGTGCCAGCTCTTCGTAGAGACCCCGCTCGTCCCGAGGGCGGCCTTCACTAAGCAGGAGCGGCAGGATGGACGATAATATCCCCGTCGCATGCATGGCCGTCGTGTTCCTTTGCGACTGCGCGGCCAACTGGCACAGGCACGCCGGGACGGCAAGCCTCTGGACGGGGTATTCCGACACCGAGTGAGCGGACTGTGTCAACCAGACCCGCACAAACGGGTCCAGAAGCTCGGGTACTTCGACCGTCTCCGAGCTCCCCAGATACCGATCGATTTCGGCTCTCATTTCTGGAAGAGACCACTCCTGCCTGTCGCGGAACTTTGTCCGAAGGGCCGTAAAGACGCCGGCAGCGGCTTCCTGGCACAGGGCCCCCGCCAAGATGGCCCCGTAGAATTGCTCGGTATCATACTCCGCACCGTTCAATTTCTTTGCTAAGGCCTCAAACGCGGCCTCCAGGGCCCGTTGTCCTCCCCCGACGACCCGGGTGGCGAAATAGCGTTGGTTCGCCGAGTGTTCCTTCAGGGCCTCCCCCAACACCGCCAACACGTCTTTGCACAGCGACAGCAGACATTTCCTGTTCTCCTGCGACGGGTCATCGAAGGTGTAGAGCTCCGAGACTGTCCGGAGCAGCTTCAACAAGATCTGGAAGCCATGCAGATGACGAAAGGCCTCCTTGGCCGCACGGTAGTTATCACCATCGATGAAGGTATGGCGGAGGCGGAGCAAACATTCGGTGGCCGCGAGGGCGGCCTGCGCATCGATGGCGTTTCCGCCAGCAATGGACCGGAGGTCGTCGAGCAGAGGAGCTAATTCGCCGGTGGGCCGCTCGTTTGACACGGAGGAGGACAGGGACGGGGAGGAAGGGGGGGTCGCCTGGTTCATTGCGCCGCGATAGCCTTATCCCCGAGACCCGAACTGATGGCCGGTGACCACCAGGAACCATAAACCTGCACACGGCGGAGTAATGAAGGCGGTCTGCATTGGTATGCGGGACGGTCACGACTTGAATTAGCGGGCGTAATCCGCACACATCGCACAGCCGCAATTAAAGAGGCGACAGGAGAGAGAAGGTGGGGGAGCAACGGTCGCAACTGAACCGGTCAGACGATGGATCAGCAATTGCACCACCGTAATGAGGGGAAGGATTGACCAACGAGACACAGATGAATCTTTTGAGGACCGATCTAGGGGGAGCTCAAGCTCGAATCCTAACCTCCACACCCTCAAGAATGGAGAGAGAAAGTCAAAAAAAATGGGGGTTGGGTGGTGTGGGATGCCGTGGGAAGGTCTTCTGCCAGAGTCACTGGAGCGGGTTTGTGCTTCAAGCGGGGACGGTCGGAAGAGTCAAGAGAGAAGCACCGTATCAAGTTTATCGGGCGAGCTCCTTCGTAGCGTACTCCGTAGTAGGTTCCTCCACCTACGTCTTCCGCCGTTCGAGTACTCAGGCACTCAGGCACTCAGGCCAAGTGGACTAAACGGGTTAGTGGGCCGCATCATCGATTATCAGGTGATGCCCGTGATCCATTCCGGCGTCATTGGTCAACTGCCAGATATCGATAAGCCGGGCTTATCTCGTACGGTATTATACGGTATCATGTCACAACGCATCCATAGATAGAAATCATCCTAGTCCAGAGTCAGAACGGGTAGACTCATCCATCCATGCCGGAGTTGATCCACTCTTGAGTCAGCCGAACAGGCACGGGACTTGTGGGTTGCCTAGACACTATTCCGTGGGTGCGTCGAGTCGTTCTGTAAGTGTGAGCAGCAGATAGACAGGTAAATTCCTGTCGACATGATAGACTGACCGATGATTCCCCCTCAGAAGGAATGGTCGATCCATTCATCCCAACATCGCTCCATATTACCGAGGAGAGTGACACCCAGGTACCGGAACGGGGATGAGGAGAGAATGGCCTATGACTTCATGTCTGCTGCTGAGTTCTGAGTTCTCTGCATGGCTGAACCAACCACCGGAACAATAGCCAGGGAGGGGATTCTTGGTCACCACAGACAAGGATGGCGTGGCGTTCACCTGTTTATCTGGTTAGTTGACTAATGATCGGATGTGGAGATCGTTGGCCCCATCCTTTGCCTCATCGTTGAGGCCGTGCAGGGCCTGGAGATTCAGGTTGCAGGTTGTTTATCGCCTGGGAGATAACCATGGTAACTGACCAGTTGCTGGTTTCTTTGTCTTTTTACTTGCTTCTCCCAACAGAATGTAGTCAGTTTTTTTTGACTTCTCGAGACATCAGATAATTCAAGTGAAACCCACCAGCAATTGATCAAGTCCAAATATCTATCTACTCCGTATCTCTCTTCGTACCCCAGGTTGACCCGGAGTGGACGCCGCTAATCTGGAAAGATCGACAGCCGGATGGACTGGAAAGCTGTGTCATCCGCCCGACTCGTGTAAAATACCGTAATCCGGTTGCATCATTCACCTCCGCCTCTGCCCTGACCCTTGCCTTACCGCTGGGGATAGCCTACACCCTACCTGCCTACCTCCAAACTCACCTCCTCTCTCTCCTCTCTTCTTCTTCCTCTTTCTCCATCCTTTATCCTTCCATCCTCCATCCTCTTTTCCATTCTTATTTCATCCGTCTCCCATCTCACTTGTCAACTCTTTTATCTCTAGCTGTCTTTCCTTTCATCTCCTTTCCCTTCCATCTCCAACAAGCCCCTGCGATCTCTACCTTCCGTCGCCTATCATGAAAGCCTTCCTAGGCCTTTCCCTTCTTCCGCTGCTGACGGCGGCAACCCCCGTGGTGGTGGGCTCCATTCACAATGATGCCGCCCCCGTGCTGTCGTCCATCAACGCGAAGGAGGTCCCTGACTCCTACATCGTCGTGTTCAAGAAGCATGTTGACGCTCTGTCGGCCTCTGCTCACCAGAGCTGGGTGCAGGACATCCACGACTCGCAGACCTCTCGGTTGGAGCTGAAGAAGAGGTCGCTCTTCGGTGTCGATGATGACCTCTTCACCGGTTTGAAGAGTACCTTTGATATTGCCGGGTCGTTGATGGGCTACACTGGACACTTCCATGCGGACGTGATCGAACAAGTCCGGAGACATCCTGATGTAAAGCTCTCCCCCCCCTTACTTCCGGGACATCGTGTCCCCTACCCGTGGCGTGCCTCGTGGCTGACTTGACTATCCAGGTCGATTATATCGAGAAAGATTCCGAAGTCCACACCCTGGATGTCGAGAATGGTGCCCCTTGGGGTTTGGCTCGTATCTCCCACCGTGATAGCTTGAGCTTCGGCACCTTCAACAAGTACTTGTATGCTGAGGAAGGCGGTGAGGGTGTTGATGCCTACACCATCGACACTGGTATCAATGTCGACCATGCCGACTTTGGTGGCCGTGCCACCTGGGGCAAGACGATCCCCACCGGTGACGAGGATGAGGATGGAAATGGACACGGCACCCACTGCTCTGGAACCATCGCGGGTAAGAAGTATGGTGTCGCTAAGAAGGCCAACATCTTCGCCGTCAAGGTTCTGCGCTCCAGTGGCTCGGGTACCATGTCCGATGTGGTCCAGGGCGTCGAGTGGGCGGCTAACGCTCATCTGAAGCGGGTTGAGGAGGCCAAGAAGGGCAAGGCCAAGGGCTTCAAGGGGAGCGTTGCCAACATGAGTCTTGGTGGCGGTAAGTCGCAGGCCCTCGACGCGGCTGTCAACGCTGCTGTCGACGCTGGCATGCACTTTGCCGTCGCTGCCGGCAACGACAACGCCGACGCTTGCAACTACTCTCCCGCGTCCGCTGAGAACGCTGTGACGGTCGGCGCCTCGACTCTGCAGGATGAGCGGGCGTACTTCTCCAACTATGGCAAGTGCACTGACATCTTCGCCCCCGGTCTGAACATTCTGTCTACCTGGATCGGCAGCAAGCACGCCGTCAACACCATCTCCGGTACCTCGATGGCTTCCCCCCACATCGCCGGTCTGCTGGCCTACTTTGTTTCTCTGCAGCCTTCCAAGGACTCCGCCTTTGCCGTTGCCGAGCTCACTCCGGAGAAGCTGAAGAAGGACATGATCTCCATTGCCACCGAAGGTGCCCTCACTGACATCCCCGAGGACACCCCCAACGTAAGTCATGCCTCCCATTCATTCTTGCGGTCGAATACAAAAAGCTTACTCGTTCATAGCTCCTCGCCTGGAACGGCGGTGGTTCCGACAACTACAGCGACATCGTTTCGAAGGGTGGCCACAAGGTTTCCTCCATCCAGGACCGCTTCGATGGTCTTGTTGAGAAGGCCGAGAAGCTCCTCACCCAGGAGCTCGGCGCCATCTACAGCGAGATCCAGGATGCCGTGGTTGCATAGATGTGGGACTGATTGGTGGCAATTGATATTTTTCTTCTGTTTTTCTTTGTTTACTGCCAGGGAATGGGATTCGCATACCTACACTCTGTCGACGCCGTTCGATCGCGTCTGGGCTTGTGGGGATGACGGTGCATTGACTGCACCGACTGTATGATGCGTCACTGTTTTTGCTTTTGTTTTTGGTTTTGGTTTGCTCGCCTCATTTTTCCATTTTTACCATAGTATACATGCTCAGAACCAATGTTTGAGACCCGATCTAGAGCTTGCTATCGCGCTATAAACCCAGACTGCCTGCCGACTTGGACAATACGAGTGATTTTCCTCTTTCGTTCTCTCTCCGCTGGATGACCAATCTGGCCCATTGTCAGCCATATCAGTTGACCCTCACCCCGATTGGAATAGATCTCCATACCTACCTGGTACATAGTCACCTACTCCAGTCTTGAACAGCAAGGTTGCACAGCCACATCCCCACCGGGATCGACAAGTAGGAGTCATCCGGACCTGACCACACCCGATGACCCGAAGAATTGGATACACGTGAAAGGAATGTCCGCGCCTAAGTCAGGTAGGCAGGTACCCAGCCTGATACAGAGGTTAAAGTAGGCAGTGGTAGATGACGAAGTGATTCTTCAAGTTGTTTTTATGTTACAGCCGAGGGATGGGCCGAGAGCCTTGTGAGCTATAATCAGGAACTACACATGATCTTGATATGTTTAGTGGTGTGTTTCACAAGCTGGGGTTAGGATGGATTGTAATTATAATGACTTGTTGGTTGGTTGGTTGATTAGAAGCGCATGTATATACCGTGGAATATAAGGAGAGGATGATATATATTTTTTAGGTCTTCTACTATGGTTATTTCTTCTTGTATTACATTAAGAACACCCTTGGTTGATCTATATATTAGTCAAGTCTTATAACCATTTTGTCTTTGTTTTTTTTTTTTTCTTTTTTCTTTGAGAGAGAGAGTTTCTATTTCCATTTCCTCTTAAAAGTAGAACAGTCTGATTGACAGAGAGAGGCGGGTGGCGCTGGAATAGAGTTCCTTGTACCTAGGTTGAAGAGAGTTTATTATTTCATTATTCTACTTATATGTAGAATGAAGGTTAAGTGAATACCTTTAATTAATAAGGTCTTCAACTTTCGAGGCTTGTTTGTGTTTGCACTTTACCTTGAACCTTATAGTTGTAGAACCACTGTTTTTCTTGGTGGTTTTAGTTTGGTGTGATGTTATATATACCACTTATCTGTTGACATATCATTCTTGTTTGAGTATGATGTAGGTGATAAGAGTGTCATTTATATAGATCCGATGGTTTTTCTACCCAGCGAGTGATAGTCTACTGCTTTCCTGATATACCGAAAATACATACACTCAGACTGAACGCCTAGATACCATTCTAAAGCTCTGAAGGGACTATGCATAATATGACATTCAAGTGCGATATCAATGCCGATATCACTGGCGAGAATAGACAAAGATCAAAAGGAAAAGAAGAAAACAATATACAGATAATCATGCTTCTGGCTAAGTTCCTCCCAGTGCGCCTGCGCTATGCCCAAAATCCAGAATGTTACTGTACCCGAGAGAGAAAAGGAAAAAAAGGTGTCACGCCCGCTGCCGCTCCTCCTCATCCTCAAAATCACTACCGCTATCCTGGTCATCCACATCGAGATCCTCATCCGAATCACTCCCCCCGAACACGTCATCGTCGGCGTCACTCTCCGCCCAAAAGTCCGAATCATCCTTCTCTACCGGCTTCACGGGCTTCGCGGTCGTCTCGTGCGTGGGCATGACGAACCCCGCCGGAATGTCCTTTTTCGAGTCCTCCACGTTGCTCCGCACGATCGCTTTGTACTGGTCTGGTTCTTTGCGCAGCATGACGCCTGCGTCGACGTTCGCCGGGGACGAGACCTCCGCGTCGTCGAGGAGGGATAGGATGGAGATGAGGACGGATTCGACGCGCTGGGCGGGGGACCATCTCTCCGAGGCAAGTTCCCCTGACATTTCGTCCTCGCCCGGGGCGTGTAGAATGGAAATGCAGAGCTTGCCGTCGGAGTAGATGTTCGGGTGCCAGAGGGGGCGGAGGAAACGGAATTCTAACGCAGAAAAATGAGCGGTCAGTACAGGGTCAAGAAGGGTGGGAGGAAAGGATCTCGTACCAGGAGGAGAGTATGGGTAGTTTTTGGGGAACTTCATAGATGCCTTGAAGTAGCCCCCGTAGTATAAGGAATCTGGGTTCAGGACGATGAGCCCGATCGTCCACTGGAAAATGTCCTCCTCGTTGAGCTAGATGTGCAGCGGTGGCGTGTTAGATTGTTTTTTGTTCCATTTCCGGGACTACATATCTCGACTCGACCGATGTAAAAATTTATCCAAAGAGAATGCAAGAAGCGTACCTCGATGTTTACCCATGGCTCTTTGGCCAGGGTCTTGTACTCGTTCATGAGAATGCGTTCCGTCATGGTGGACTGCGGGGGTGAGGGTTCGTGCCGTTCGAGTTGGGGATATGGATGCGGCAAGATGGTCGAGGACGGAAGGGATCGTAGGATATAGTAGACGAGTACAAAGAAGGGTTGAGAAAATGCAGACAATGCACACAAGGCAGACAAAAGGAAACTGCCGGCAAGGCTAAAATCGCGAGTGAACAGAATCCCTAGTGAGTTGTAGGAACAAGTGACTGACTGAGCGAGAGAGGGGAAAGGATGATCACCTGGAGACCTTTGATTTCCGCCCTTTTTCTCAGGCCATCGGTATCCACCTTACTTATCGGTCTCCAACGCGGAACGCTCGGGGGCGTGTGGCGTTAACAGGAACAGAGAATTTTTCTGCAAATCGCGAATTATTGTCTTCATGTTCTTCTCTCAGGTCCTTGTTGGTTTAATATTGATTTTCATATTTGTTTCATTATTTATCTTTAATATGTAGAACGGTGTAAGATTTGGTTGTTCCGTTGACAGCTTTGGCAGCCTTCATATAAGCCTCAGGATAACGGATGTCGGTTATAAATCATTAGTATGAGGAATACATTATCAATGTCAGAGAAGTATACTTCGGAGTAGAGTACTTCACACCAAGAGAATATTACCTATACGAGGACCTTGGTTGTTTGATAACAACGCTTGGGACAGCGGCAAGCGGTGGGGAGGCAAAAGACGCCTTAAACAAGACCAGCCAAGTGGACCCGCCTGCGTACATATCTCTCGCTATCATCACCTAGTTTCCCTTGGCTTGTCTCCCAAGAAATCTGACAGAGCTTGCTAGATCCGCCATAGCCTTAGCGGCTACCGTCATGCGCTTTATTGCGCTTTATACCTTTTTCATACTACTCTCTCGTCCGATGGATGTGAACACGGCATATGAGTCAGACTGGTAGCTTATTCAACGACGATAATCTCCTGGAGAGGTTACATCCTTCTCTCAAAACCTTTGTCAGGCGGGGGTTTCCCCCCTGGTATCTCGTATCAGACATTTGTGGAGTTCATTGCGAAAACGGAGTACGGAGTATACGATCAAGACATGTTATAACAAAAAAGGCAGTGTTGCTCAAATGGATCATCAACTGATCATCGATTTCTCACTCACCACGAGGTTCACCGCACAGGGACCAGGGTTGATTGCAGAGATCGGTTGCCGCTGTAGAGGAAGAAGTCAACAACCGGTCGGTGTGACCAAAGGGCGTCCTGCATTAAGCACGGACTGACCTAGCATGTCTTGCATCGAGGATGCTGTTTCCCCGCGCGCGCCATGATTGATTCGCCCGCTCCAGATCCCTGCTGGGATGGTTTGGACCCATCGGAGGCCGTTTTCGGTGGTGTGCGAGGCGGAGGAATGCTGAGAGATCGATCGATGTGAACATGTATCTTCGTAATTTCACTTCTGATAAATCATCGGACGAACTTTTGAGTCATTTCTTCCAATCAGTAGTCAGTTAATAGTCCTTGATATCAACTAGTCGCTTCATTCCTGCGCGCCCTTTGACTCGACCCGGATGAATAGCAGGATCCTTCACTCGGCAAGTTTCTGATTGACATCGGACTCGAACGGACCTGCCCAATCTCTTTGATGAGTATCGTTATTCTCGCATTAGTGCCATTGAAATCAATATATTGAAGACCACAGTCACCAGCCACAGTCTCAAACATTGTGTTGTTGTAGTATCCCACAGATAAGCTAGAGAGAAATGGTCTGGATCCGCGGCGGTGGGCGGGCACTTCTTTCGGACTCCCGCCATCCCGTCTCCACTTTTTCTTCTCTCTCTCTCTTTCCGCCTTCCAACTTTCTGTCTGCTTCGTCACTGGACGTCAATCTTTCTTCCTCGTTTTTTAACCACTCCCTCATCCTGCCTGTCGTCATATGAGGACATGATTCCGCACAATCTCCCATAATCTGTCCACTGCATCACATATCTTTGCTGTATTTTACATTTAGAACTTTGTCTTTTTGCCGTTGCCATGCCGGGCTTGTCCTGTGCCTTGCGCCAAAGTATTCAGTAATATAACTGGCTTCGAAGAAGTAAACGATTGCTTCTTGCGCCCAGGTCACCGGTTATAGCTGTATCACGTTCCCGCCTATTGGAGACTGGACGCATGGTCTGTTGCGGGCTTGCTTCATAGGCGATTTCAATCCTTGTCCGTCAGAGATGACACTGGAATGCCATGGCCCCATCTGGGCAATTGATGACCTTTCCAGTTGTTTCCAGCGCAAGTATGAATCAATCTTCTACGGTCTTCTCTCTCCATGGATGGCCTCTAGGCGGTGGTAGCTAACCGCGGTCGATTTTCAGCTATTTACAGATTGCCCTGCCGCTAGCGGCATGCGCCTTATCGTTACTATCCATCGCACTGCAAATTTCATATCGGTACTTTGTGTCCCGAAAGCATGCTTCCTACAAAGTCCTCGTGGGCGATGATTCACACGATGTTCACTGCAATGGGGTAGACGAAGAAGACGAAGGGGTGGAGACGGATCCGATGTTGTCGAAAGCCGCGCAGGCGGAGGTGACGCAATTGGAACTGGATCGTCCCCGTGGTGAAGTCACGCTGGTATTTTTGGAGATCGCCGCCCTGGTGGGAGAAGTCGCCGTCTTTATTGCCATCCTCGTGACCGATAGCTGGGGTCAGAGTGGGAAACTTGCGGCCGTTGCCAGGCTGGTTTCTTGGGGCTATATCTTGTTCCTGGCCCTGGTTCGGCTGCTTCTCTCTACCCTAGATGTTCACCTGTTGCTTAGATTATGGAATCATACAGCCACACTGTATGGCTTGCAATGGCTTTTCACAGTTTTGGTATTCCGCTCTTCCGTCATTCACCCGGCGTCAAGGCGTGCCATGATCTTCAGCGCCGTCGAATTCTCCTTGAGCAGCGTCCTTCTCCTCCTCGCCCTGACGACGCGCAGGGGCAACAAGTCCGTTCTGGTGCCTCACGAGGATGGTTTGGAGCCGCCGCGACATCCGACAGCCAGCTTACTCTCCCTGGCATCTTTTGCCTGGCTGGATGGTCTTATCATGAAAGGATATAGGCAACCATTGGAGCTTGACGACGTTTGGAACCTGACTACGTCGCAGAAGGCTGCCATAGTCCTCGAGGATTTCCGTCGGAAGCAATATAAAGGGTCGTTGGCATGGAAGCTTCTACGCCATTTCTATGGGACTATTCTATTGCAAGGGGCATGGACAATGTTCTCGAACATGTTCATTTACCTTCCCACCCTTCTCCTCAAGGCGATCCTCGAATACGTCCAAGATCCAAAGTCAAGCACACCGAATGCGGCCTGGTTGTATGCGATCTTGTTGTTCTGCTCCGGAGCGATCCAGGGCATCGCCGATGGCCAAGCTCTCTGGATCGGGCGCAAGTTGGGTGTGAAACTTCGCGCGATCATCATCGGGGAGATCTACGCCAAAGCACTGAGACGAAAAGCCGGCCCATCAGTCGAACCGTCTAATAAGAAAGACACAGAGCCGGCCAAGGATAATAAGAAGAGAAGCATTTTCTGCTGCGGTCGTAAAAAAAAGAAGGCATCTACCGACCCTGAGAACGAAGCCACCACGGCATCATCCGAGCCGATTGGGGAAGCCCAGACAGCTAACGTCGGAAAGATCATCAATTTGATGGCTATTGATTCCTTCAAGGTTAGCGAGGTGGGCGCCTACCTCCACTTTCTCTGGGCGAGTGTTCCCGTGCAGGTTATCATCGCTGTCACTCTTCTATATCGACTTCTTGGATACAGCTCCTTCGCTGGTATTATTCTGATGGTCCTCATGCTGCCCGTGAACATTACGATCGCCAAACAGTTCACCAAGGTTCAGAACAGGATCTTGGCAGGCACTGACGCTCGCATCCATTCCACCAATGAAATCCTCCAAAACATTCGGATTATCAAGTATTTTGCCTGGGAGCAGCGCTTTGAAGACATCGTAAGTGAGAAACGGAAGGCGGAGCTGAAGGCCTTGCGTTTCCGCTACATCATCTGGTCCACCGCTGCCACGGTCTGGTACGGGACGCCTATCCTGATAACGTTCGCATCGTTCTTCCTCTACACGGTGGTCGAGAAGAAGAAGCTCGTCCCGTCGATCGCGTTTCCTGCTCTGTCCATGTTCTCATTGCTCCGCCTGCCCTTGGATCAGCTGGCCGACATGGTGGCTCATGTGCAAGAGTCCAAGGTTTCGTTGGACCGAGTGGATGATTATTTAAACGAAGAAGAGACCGAAAAGTACCGCCAGCTGGATAATAGCGATGAGCCCGAGCAGCCTCCCAAGATCGCCCTGGATAATGCCACTCTCAGCTGGGGAGGCTCAACCCAGCAGTACCGGGATGATCCTTCCGCGGACGCCGACACTTTCCGCTTGATCAACGTCAATGTATCATTCCCTATTGGCAAGCTCAATGTCATTACTGGACCTACGGGCTCCGGTAAAACGTCTCTCCTAATGGCGCTTCTTGGCGAAATGAAACTTCTGAAAGGGAAAGTCTACCTGCCCAGCGGCACAGCCACGAGAGCGGAACTGCCAGTGGACCCTCAGACGGGTTTGATAGACAGCATCGCATACTGTGCGCAAGAGGCATGGCTTGTCAATGCCACCGTCAAAGAAAATATTGTTTTTGCATCCCCTTATGACCAGCGCCGCTACAACGCTGTTCTAAAGGCGTGCGCTTTGGAACGCGATCTAGAAATTCTGGATGCGGGTGACCAGACCCTGGTGGGAGAAAAGGGAATCAGTCTTTCGGGCGGGCAGAAGCAGCGTATCTCCCTCGCTCGTGCCGTCTATAGCAGGGCGCGACACCTTCTGCTGGATGACTGCCTCAGTGCCGTGGACTCTCACACAGCAAAGCACATCTTTCGCCAGGCTCTTACCGGGCCCTTGATGATCAGCCGCACATGTATCCTTGTCACTCACAATACTGCACTCACGGTCCCTCAGGCCGACCATGTCGTCGTTCTTGAGAACGGGAAAATTGCCGCCCAAGGCCGTCCCGACGATGTGGCAGCTTCAGGAGCTCTAGGTGAGGAGCTTTTGAAATCACGGCCCACGTCTAGAGCCAGCTCCCCGCTTGGCTCTCGTGCACCTTCTGAAATCGACGAGACCGAACACGAGACGCCACAAGCGAATGGCGATGAGGCTAATGGATCAGCTGGGAAGAATTCGCAGGATCAAAAGGACGGTTCCAAGCTGACAGAATCAAAAGCTACGGGCAGTATTAAATGGTCCACCGTCATTATGTACCTTCGTTCGATGGGCTCATGGCCTTATTGGGTGTCTGCAGTATTCATCTTCTCCTTGCAACAGATTGGGTCGGTGTCGACAAATATTTGGATCAAGC
Source organism: Aspergillus taichungensis (assembly GCA_002850765.1). Classification (NCBI taxonomy): domain Eukaryota; kingdom Fungi; phylum Ascomycota; class Eurotiomycetes; order Eurotiales; family Aspergillaceae; genus Aspergillus; species Aspergillus taichungensis. Next base: position 85,193 of record KZ559584.1, on the reverse strand, counting down.
AGTGGGCAAATGCGTATCAGACCAAGCAAGTGAGCTCAGATGACACAGGCAACTATGCGGCATTGGCAGACCTCAAGTATCCGTCATTCAACGCGGGTAGTATTCCACGGACGTCCACGACTTCACTTCACCTCAATAGCCAGCAGTCATCCGATGGCTCTGGCGATGTCAACGTTACATACTATCTTGGAATCTATGCGCTCCTCGGAATTCTGTACGTCCTGGTCTCGATGATAAGAGAAGGTGTCCTCTTCTGGGGCTCTCTCCAGGCCTCCAAGATCATCCACAGTCGGCTCTTGCGGGCGGTGATGCATGCCAAGTTCAAGTTTTTCGACTCTACTCCCCTCGGTCAATTGATGAATAGATTCTCCAAAGACATCGAGTCTGTCGACCAAGACGTTGCACCCGTGGCAATTGGCATGATTCACTGCCTAGCATCTGTTATCATGATTGTGGTATTGATTTCAGTCATTACACCCGGTTTCTTAATCGCCGGCATCTTCATAACTATGGTTTATGTCGCCTTGGGAGCCGTGTATCTCAACTCCTCTCGGGATCTCAAGCGATTGGAGTCCGTGCAACGAAGTCCCTTGTATCAACAGTTTGGCGAAACCCTAAATGGTATCGTGACAATTCGCGCGTATGGGGATGGACCGAGATTCATCGTCGACAACCATCGCCGTATCAATGCCTACAACCGGCCTCATATCTATCTCTGGGCGAGCAATCGCTGGCTTGCGTTCCGCGTTGACGTTACAGGAGCCTTGGTTTCCTTCTTCACGGCCGTTTTCGTTCTCATGAACGTCGGCAAAATCGATGCGGGTGCTGCAGGTCTGTCCCTGACGTACGCTGTAACCTTTACCGAAAATGTGCTCTGGCTGGTCCGGTTGTATTCCGAGGTCCAGCAGAACATGAACTCGGTTGAACGTGTGAAAGAGTACCTGGATGTGGAGCAAGAGGCCCCGCCGGTGCTCCCGGACTCCCGACCACCCGCCAATTGGCCTGCCGACGGAGCGGTTGATTTCACCAACTACACCACTCGTTACCGTGCCGATTTGGAGCCGGTCCTTCGCAATGTTTCTTTCGCTGTGCAACCCGGCGAGAAAGTCGGCATCGTCGGGCGCACAGGCGCCGGCAAGAGTTCCCTTGCGCTGGCCTTGTTCCGCGGCCTCGAGGCCGAAAAGGGCCGCATCGTCATCGACGGTGTGGACACCAGCGCCATCGGACTGAGAGACTTGCGTGAAGCGATCACCATCGTGCCGCAGGATCCCACGTTGTTCACCGGGACCATCCGGAGCAACCTCGACCCATTCGGAACCTTCACCGACGAAGAGATCTTCACCGCGCTCCGCAAAGTCCACCTCATCGGACCCGGCACCTCTGGGTCCGCGACCCCCGTGGCAGCAGCCACGCCCAACGAAGGCGGCCCCAGCGGCCCCGTAGTCGTGGTCGACAACAAGAACATCTTCCTAAACCTCGAGACGCCCGTTTCGGAGTCGGGGTCCAACCTATCGCAAGGCCAGCGGCAGCTCCTCTGTCTGGCGCGCGCACTCCTCAAGAACCCCAAGGTCCTGATGATGGACGAAGCCACCGCCTCCATCGACTACACGACCGACGCCCGCATCCAGGAAACCCTCCGCGAGCTGCGCGACAGCACGATCATCACCATCGCCCACCGCCTGCAGACAATCATCGACTACGACAAGGTCCTGGTCCTCGACCACGGTCGCGTCATCGAATACGATCACCCCTGGGCGCTCATCAATAAATCCGACGGCCTCTTCCGCAGCATGTGCGCCAACAGCGGTAACATGGATGCCCTCATGGATGGATCCAGGAAGGCTTGGGAAAATAAACGTCTGGTGGACGACTCATAGACAAACAGACAGACAGTACATACATACAGAGTTTCTTTCCTTCACAAATGCATTTGGAGTTGTTGTGTATATGTATTGTGCAAAGTTGATTGCGAGATCGCCAAGGAATTCCTTGGCGTCTGTATCTTGCCGTGCTTTCCTTCTTTCTTTCTTGTCTTTCCCATCTTTCTCATCGTCTTTGTCTCTCTATACAAGGCCTCCCTCTAAAACAAGACGCAATGACTTAAAAGCAACGTGTTTCTCTTACCATCACCATCGTTATCTCTATTTATTGGGCGGCAATCGTGTTTTTACTATCTATAACTATAACTACTATCTACTATTTACAATCTATAAAGGCGGCGTTTCAGAGAATATTTCTTTCACTACTCTCTTTTTTCCTTTCATGGCATCTATCCTGCTTGATCACAGAGTATCTATGTAGTATCTAATACCTAGTATTCAGTATTTAGTCACTCGTACCTATGTGGTGTTGAACCATCTCAAATACAGCCCAAGCAATCCACCCCCATAAAGACAAGACCATGCATGTTATGCCAGATACCGCAAGTCGAACAAGTGCCATCTACGTGAATACATTATATTATGTCACATACGAGAAGGACCCAACCCTGACGAGTACACCTTTCCGTCCCTTCCGTCCCTTTTTCAGAAAAAAAAAATCCCACCCCTCAGGAGAACCACCGATGGTTCCTAACAGGAGAAGCAAGGACAGGGGGGAAGGGGAGTGCAGCGGAAAACGTCTCCCACGGCGAAAAAGGAACCGGTCTGTCCGTACCTATGATCTAATCAGGTCGGGGTGAATCCACTCTTACTTGACCTGAGAGTTTAGAATGAGATATTTATGGATGATATTAGTCAGGCCTCCATAGTCAACCGGATAATGAAAGATAATGTGATGATGAATGACCAGACGAGACGAATGAAATGAATGAATGAATGAATGGATAATGTAGATATAGTACTGAGTCAGCGGCGGCTCTTGGCATCATTGACCAGCCCTATTGGGCTTGAAACGGGCTCCACATAGACTGAGTCCGGCCGAGGAATGGAATGGATGACAGCATCAACTTCGGGTAATCGATTGAACATGTATTTGTAATTGTTGATCTGGGATAATGGACGGGGTTGCGCTGGGTGTCTTTCTCCGAGACTATTACCTAGTGGGGAAAAGAAAGGAGAACGACAACGACAACGACCTGTTGAAAGGACTTTCGATGATGAGGACTTGTGGAACAGGTGTTTAGCTGGTCGGTCACTCGCGGAAACTTTGTCCTCCGTGGGTCAAAGGCCCATGATATCACTCAAAGACTCCGGGCCAGTTCGGCAACCGCCATCAATGGGTAAGGACAAAGCCTGCCGGGTGGCTGATTGGTCGACTCGCACTGTGAGCGGTCGTCGAGTGAAAAAGAAAGTTCATTGTTCCAGTGGCAAGCGGGTTGTGGGCCGTTTGGAACGCAGTTCGAACAAGGTTCGTCGTGAATGTGGTGATGCAAAAGATACCGATAAGGTTTGGGAGTTATCCCTCTGCTCTGGATGTTGTTCGCACTCATCCCAAAATAGTGGTTTTCATCATATGGTTGCATCCATTCTTTTCGAGATTGGGCGCGAAGTCAAAGCCGCCTGATGCCGTAGAAAGCTATAAGAGGGCATCTGGGCTGGTCGAGGGCTCTGGTGTAAGTTCATTTTGAATTTCGATACCATCCGAGCCTCTGCTTCTTCCGACCTTGGTCAACCAACGATAAATCAAAAACAGAAGACGAAATTTGCCCTTTTTATTCCCCCAGAATGCGCATCTTCTCTTTCTTGAGCAGTGCCCTGCTTATGGGCGCCGCCGCCGCCCAAAGCGCCGATACCTGCTCGCCGAAGCCGAGCGACACCCAGGTCGTTAAGTTTAGCTGGGCTCTCGAGTACCTTCTGGAGCGATTCTACTCCCAGCAGCCGCTCAACCAGACTTTCTTGCAGAGTGCCGATAACAGCTCTCACGCCAACTATCTTACCAACTTCAAAGGCATTCGGCGCCAGACTCTCCTGGGCCTCAACGCCACGCAGCAAATCGGGGCCAAGATCCCGGGTTTTGAACCCCCCAAGTGCAACTTCACCTTCCCCACGGCCAAGGACGGCGAGACCTGGGTGAAGAGCGCTATGCAGTTGGAGAGCAGCGTGACCGGTGCCTTCATCGGTCTCTCGGCCTACACCCAGTCCCCCGAGGTCTCTTTCCTTCTCGCCCGTCTGGCTGCCGAGCACTCCAGCCACACCTATTACATCGCGACCAACCAGAACTCTACCGTCTTCCAGCCCAACAGCACCACTCTGATCCCCGCCTACACACCCGACCACGTCCTGCAGTCGGGTAGCCAGCCGGGCAAGCTTGGCCAGTACCTCCACAGCTGTGTCACTGCTCCCGTGTCGCCGTGCGGCAACTTCACCATCGGACCTCTCATCGGTTCCTTCGCTGGTCCCTCGTCGGCCGGCATTGTGCCTTCTTCGTCGGCCACGCCGTCGTCTTCTCCCGCCGCCGGCGCCGGTGCGGGGTCGTCGGCCTCACCTTCCGGTTCCCCTTCGGCTTCGGCAACCCCCAGCTCCTAAGATGCCGCGAACTTGTTCGCGCCACCAATGCATCGAGACAGGCATCTGTCAGGTGCTCTGACCGAGGTTTCTCAAATTCGTGGCCCGAATGGACCATTCCTAATGTAATGTCATTTGATCATCTTCGAAATTCGGGATGTTATGTAGTGTAATGTGACGGAGTCAGAGGAGATATATGGATTGAATAATGTATGAGACGTTGGAATTGTACATTTTGATATTCTTGAGTTGTGATTTTTTGTTGGTAGAATTGATTCTTGATTGAAAATTTGAGAAGCTCCTGGACCACTGGGTTCGTAGCGCTTGGAAATTGCTCTTGGTGCCGCTCTTATCATCTTCCAGTTGAGCTGGATCGAGATACGCAGGCAAACTAAAAATTACCCATGCGAAACGAAACGCAATAAGAGAGTGCCTCCTGAATGTAACTTCCACACCCTCGGATAAGACTAGGACGTCCTTTGATGCAGTGTGGAGAGCGGATCCTGTTACGATCTCAGCCGCTCCTCACTTTATGCCCGGGTGAGCCAATTCGACGCTCGCTGGAGTCTGGATCGCGAGCGTCTCCTGTCCCTCTCATGTCTTACCAGGGTTCTACAGGAGGAAAGGGAGTGCGGGGAAAGCTCCCATGGTCTGTCCGTGACATTCTGCCGCAGCGGGAAAGACAAAGATATGGTGTGCGGGCGGCGAGACAAGATCGAGTTCGACGCTGCAGCTTTCATTGGGGCAGTCGTTTCACTGACCCATGTGCCTGAGTCTTCAGGTCTGCAACGATATTGATGTTTGGTTGGTTGACTGCATTTGACAACTGACTTCAGCCCGGGCGGAGTAAGGATAAGTATTTCTCCAGACTATCGCCGAGAACATTGATAAACGGCCACTGCGTGTTTTTCCGAAAGAGACGGGCCCACAGCTTTATCACTGCAACCCCAAGCCCACTAGGGTCCATACTGGGGATGACCTCCCCTTCTTCCAAATCCATTGAGTCGTAGGCTTCTTGGACGATACACCGAGTCCAGTGCAAGATTCGGCTCTCATTCTCGCTCAGGTTCTGATCCACATCCGTCTCTGCCAGAGAAAACAGCCATTTACTAAGAAGCACAGCGCATTCAAGACTGGCAATGGAATGTCGAACGCTCCAGAAGAAGGCTTGGCTGCGAGCGACGTGGTCGATTCCAAGTCTGACTGGAATGCTCAACGCGTGGGCCGAGTAGATGAGGGCCGGAGTCAATCGATAACTTCTTTCTGGACGAGGAGAACTGTGCAACGCGGAGGCAATGCGATACGGATCGCGGGTTTTGAGTTGACGGAACGGGCCCAAATTAAGGGACAGGCGTACGTAAGCCAGGCCTAAAAGAGCACTGGACGTGAAAGGGAGAGGGCCATTCTCGTTGTGAGGGTCAAGGCTGGACTCAGGAGCCTGTTGCCAAACAGACGTCCACGAGCGGAGTGCTCTCCTATGTCAGATGATTAGCTTATTGTCGGACCTCTGGGTAGTGGATCCTTCTTACTCGAGTTTGTTGAGCTCCTCGGTTGGGAGTGCGAGTGACTCGTTCCCATGCGGGATGGAGAGCTCGCTCACCAGGTGGATGCGTTGTAACAAACCGTGGAGAAGAATGTAGTTCCCCAAGGGCGCCGGAATTGGATCCAGCAAAATGGGCGATCGAGACGGTTGCAAGAGAAGCGCCAATGCATCCTGGAAGAACAATTGCTGGGAGCCGACCTCCCGCTCGGCAATCTCCCAATCGTGGGCCGTCGGGGCATTCCATTCCTTTGTGGAGCATGGCAGGCGCAGGTGAACCTCGCTGCTTCGGAGAACCGGGTAGATGTTGTAAGCGATGCTGTGGACATGGACAAAGCAGAAGGAGATAAACCGAGTGCGACGGATGGATTCCTCCTCTGCCCACTCGTGCCAGTGGAGAGGCCGATGTCTTGGGGCTACGGTAATGTTTTCGGTCATGCCCAGCTCACGCAGGCAGCGCACGAGGAGGCCCTGCAGCGCAAACGCTTCTTGAACCAATTCGGCCCCTTCCCAGGTCGCGTATCCCATGAGGGCGAGAAGGGTCCTGATGTTTTCCAATTGTCTCCATGCGACCATTCCTAGATAGTTTTCGGACGGCGGGAGGGCCGAGGAATGTTGGGAGTGAGGGTCGCGGATATGAGCCAATGGGATTTGGATCACCGTGTTGCACGTGGCTGGGGCTACCTGCGGTGCTTCTTTGGAGAGTCGATGGAGGATGATGGCTTTGGTGACGTGGAACATCCGCTCCGCATTACGATGCTCGAAACGATATTGAGCACCAAGGGTGCAGAACGCCAAGATCAGCTCCGGTGGGCGCTCATGAATCCGCAGTGTGGGAACATGGATGAATGGCAGGTGGGGGTGGAACCCGTCAAAGAAGGAAGTCAAGTATCGGGTCAGGGTGTGCCGGGAAGGCAGGACAAAATCGGGGATCAGGTGGCGAAATTCTTCCAACGACGACGCCAGATCCAGCCTTTGCTCTTCGCTGACCTTGAGCGGCGAGGACTTTGTAGATGTCTGGGGAGGTTCTACACGGCGATGGTTTGTCTACGATTAGCGATCAATGGTACAAGCCGATATCAAGTTCCATACCATAATCCGAGACGGTTCCCAAGCTCTGGTCTCCGGGCGGAACTGATGGCAGCCAGGATCGAAAGGGGGAATCCGCGCGTGCACGTTCTCCATGTGCCCGACGGGAAACGAGATGGGGCTCTTTGATCTTCATGCCGGGGTCAGGGACCTCTCCCGGGACGGGATGATGGACTTGGGGGACATCCCCCATGGTCGGCACCCATTCGGACGGCAACCCAATGGAGTCTAAAAAATGGGTGAACTCTTGAAAGTGGTTCAGCTCTTCGGGCAGGTACGGTAGTGGTTGGGCTAGAAAGTAAACAACCGGTCAGTCGAGGGGGAAACGGACAAGTCGAGAGAGGACGGTGGTTGTTTTCATCGTACCTGGAGGCTGTGCATCTCGAAAGTTCCCTGGTAGAAGAAGCTGGGCCGCCTGTAGGATGTCTGCGTCGTGGGTGATGGGGGGCTGCGCAACCATGCCTGTACTGACACCTATGCCCTCCGTGCTCAACATCGACTGATCATGCGCCAGGTAGGATCGGTGCTGGGGACCTGACCAGTGTTCCGTAGTCGTCGACACCGGGATGGCGACATCCGACCGGGACGACAAGGGGACGGTGTATTGGGACTGTGCTTGAGATTTCGGTTGTGGATGCTGCGGCGGCTGTTGGTGGTGGACAGTCGAAGCTTCCGAGGCGCGGAGTCCACCCGCATGCTCGGGACTATCCGGTTCTGGCTGGGAGTTGGGCGAGATAAGGCCATTGTTTTGGTGGGAAATGCGGGTGTGTCTCTTCAGCAGGTCCCGCCGCGTAAAGGCTGCCCCGCAGAAACATGCATATGGCTTCTCCTTGGTATCTGGACGCGACTAGTTAGTATGATTGACATCATCACCATCGCTACACAACAGGTAGACGAATTGACAGATGGTCATCAATGTCTTTCTGTCCATGCAAATCAGACCACGTACGAGTGCGAACATGGCGTTCAAGGTGCTCTGTTCTCCGAAAACTCCGGCCACAATGCACGCAGACGCGAGATTTAGCTCCAACACTCGAGCGACGATTGCCTCTAGGGATGGGAGACGATTGGGACAACATTAAGACATTGGAGGGAGAATCAGGATGGACTAGTCGCGATAAGAGGGTTGAATGAGGGATAAAGTTGGTCAATAGTTCAAGCCAAGAGAAGCACTCCACACGTTTGGAGACGGGGGTGGACACTATCAGGGGAGTGGAATCAAGATAGAGAGAGAGAAAACGAGAAAATGAGAGAAAGAGAAGACGAGACGAGAACGCAAGGTGTGTTTACGGAAGTCGAACTGGATTAGTTCGTGACTTGATCGATGGTGGGAAAAGACAAGACTGACTCCAACCTCCACTAGACCCAAGCGGGAAGGATACTATGCTTCCCCACTCTCTCTTTCTTTTAACCGGGGCTTGAAGCCCATAGATAAATCAAGCACTCCCCCCACCATCGTTCGGTCGTTTTTGTTTTCAATTCGGTGGAGACTTCCCAGCCTTTCACACTCAAAACCCCCCCCACACACACCATGACGCGAGAATATTTCTTCCCCGGAGTGGCAGTCATCACGGGCGCGGGCGGCACAGGTATAGTATCACGGTGACCACCGCAATTTTCTGTTGTTGTTTGTGGTGAGAATGATTGACCGGTCGAGTCAGGTATCGGTGCTGCTACGGCCAAAGCGTTCGCCGTTGCAGGGTGCCAAAGGATTGCCATCACAGATCTCAATCATGTCTCGCTGGAACAGACCCGACAATCCATCCTTGCGGCCTCCCCTCAAGTTCAGATCCTCGTGACAGCCGGCGATATTGCCGATGAATCATTTGTGGAGTCGTTCATGTCCGAGGTGGTCAGGAAGTTTGGGCGGCTGGACTATGGCGTGAACTGTGCTGGGATCCTCGGGGAGGGACGACGCTCCACCGAAACCACCACGGATACGTTTGACCACATCAACGGGGTCAATTATCGGGGTTGTTGGATGTCCTCGCGAGCACAGATCAAACAGATGCTCCGGCAGGATCCCTTACCCAGTCATGACCCGGGTCGATCGCCTCAACGGGGGGCCGTGGTCAACATCGCCAGTCAGTTGGGCATTGTGGGACGCCCCAGCGCGCGTAAGTTACTTCGAGAATTGTTCTCGACGAGAGTTGTTCTCGAGCGATCGTTGGGCTAATGAACACTATTATCATATGCTTGTAGCGGCATACTGCAGTTCCAAGGCCGCCATCATCGCGATGACTCGCTCCGACGCGATCGATTACTCTCAGGACGGGATCCGCGTGAATTGTGTCTGCCCCGGCGTCATCGAGACCCCCATGACTACATGTACAGATGAGGTCCGCGAACGACTGCAGCCCGCGGTAGAGATTGCGCCGATGAGGAGAATGGGGAAGCCGGAAGAGGTGGCCGACACCGTGCTGTTCCTTTGCTCTACCTTTGCCTCTTTTGTCCAAGGGCATGCTCTCGTTGTGGATGGGGGATATATTATCAATTGAGCCGCGTGACAGATTGGATCGAACACAATGGATCAGAATTCATACTCTCCCGCTGCATTGGATCAGAAACAGCACCAACCACCACACAGCATCTTGATTCCCCGCGGTGGCGCGGCTGGGGTGGAGCTATTTGAATGTACAAAGAATTCAGAAACCACCTTCCCCGGACGGGGGATGCACTACCCTGTACGGAGTACCGAATAATGAATAATCCCGGCCATTATCGGCCAGGACGCAGAGGGGAACGATCGACGGCCATTCTCCAACTGCCAAGAGACGCTCTTATCGCGGGAATTGGAGTAAATGGGGGGATGGGACCCCACACGCGCCGCAAATCAGATCCCGCTTCTCCACCCCTATCTAATCCTATCTATGAACTTTGGGCTGCAACTAGTCAATGGCTTGACGCACTCCACTGTTTTGCGCTTGGGATAACACGGGCGAGACCAGGCTCTAATTCTAATTAGTCCATCGCGCCGTTATCTGTACCCTGTTCACAACTTACCTATCGTGAGGACTCTCAGACCCGGGTCTGTTATCAAAGGAGTAACCCTACTATGCATTGAACCTTATCATTCGATCCTTGCGCGGCTGTTGGCTGCAGGAGCACATGATCTGAGATTTAAAATAGATAGGGAGCATGCACCCCAGAAAAGTCAATTGCTCTGGTTTTCACAATCCCAGGCTAAACATCACCCATCCACGATGTCTTTCCCTGGCGAGAAAGATCTCAAAATTACACCGGCCAGCGGTGCCAGCGAAGATGTCGCGGTTGGACATACGGATCCAATCAAGGCTGGGGAAAATGACTACGAGATCTTCAAGAGAGGGGAGGGACAGGTGGATTTTCGCACCGTGAGCTGGATTCGCGCGTCTGCCATTTTCACCAAGCGTAAGCAGCATCTCGTGTTGACGCCCGAGGGAAACCCTGGCTAACCCGAGCGCCTCATCACCGTAGTGCTATTCGCCACCGGCATCTTGTCCATCCCCTCGGTCATGTACGACCTGGGGGCTTTCCCCGGGGCGGTCAATCTCGTGGGCTGGAGTGCCATTAACGCCTATGGGGCCCTCATATTGGGGAAATTTCGCAACGAACACCCCCAGTGTCACTCTGTGGCTGATATGGCCCTGGTGACGGGGGGCCCCATCTTTCGAGAGATTGTGGGTTTCATGTTCATCGTCACCTACGTGATCACCGCGGCGTCCGGAATTATCGGGGTCTCTGCTGCCTTCAACGCCCTGTCCTTGCACTCGATGTGTACGGTGTACTTTTCACTGATTGCGACCGTCATCATTGCCATCTTTGCCAGCGTGCGCAAGTTTTCGCACGTTGGGTGGCTGACATGGGTCGGGTTCGCCAGTATTTTGGTTGCTATATTCATCATTGTGTATGTCTCTCGCTCCCCTCTCTTTTTTCTTTGCTTTATCTTTCCCAATGCCCTCTTGAAATAAACCCCACCTACTAACGACGGTCGTAGCGTTGGAGTCACAACCCTAGACCGTCCAGCGGCCGCCCCAGCCACAGGAGACTTTGACCTGGGATACCACGCCATTGGCAGCCCAACATTCGCAGCCGGCATCACAGCAGCAGCGACGATCTTCGTATCCAGCTCCGCATCCTCCGCATTCATCCCCGTGATCTCCGAGATGCGCAAACCAAGAGACTACCCCAAAGCCGTTTACGCAAGCATGGGCTTCGTAGCAGCCTCCTACCTCGCCTTCAGCCTCGTCATCTACCGCTGGTGCGGAAAATGGATCGCCTCCCCGGCCCTCGGCAGCGCCGGCGAAACAGTCAAGCGCGTGTCCTACGGCATCGCTCTCCCAGGCTTAATCATCAGCGGCTCGCTGTACATCCACGTCGCCGCCAAGTACCTCTTCGTGCGGATGCTACGCAACTCGCGACACCTGCAGGCGAATACGCCCACACACTGGGGGACATGGCTAGGCTGCACGGTCAGCATGTCGGCGATAGCATTCATCCTCGCCTGCGCCATCCCCATCTTCACCTACGTGCTTGCCCTCGTCGGCAGTCTCTGCTTCGCGCCGCTGTCGATCAGCTTGCCCGGGTGGCTCTGGCTGTGGAGCCACGGTCCCTACCGCCGCGGTTGGGGCATCCGCCAAACCGTCATCTGGGGATTACACGTGGTGCAGGTCCTCTTGGGCTTCTTCATGATGGTCGGCGGTACCTACGGGGTGATTGTGCAGATTTTGGGTGCTTATGACAGCGGACGCATCGATAAGGTGTTTTCTTGTGCGGATAATAGCGGGTCTGTTTAGTCTGTATATAGGTGTGGATTGTGTGAATACGTATATACGTGAGATCATCGACTCGGCGCGTGGTCCAAAAGCAATGTTCATGTACTGTGTTGCATAAACTAACGATTTTCAAACACATGCATGGGTATATTACCTAGGTAGTCTGTAGTGTAGTAAGAAGCAGTCGACCATGAACCTCCTCCTTGATACATGCAATGCACTGCGTACGGGGGTCATTTAGTTGTGCTGACCTCTTGCTTGTGAACAAGCTGTGTTACTAGTCTGATCATCACTTGGGTTTCTCCCTCCAACAATAACAAGGATAACAGTAGTATAATGATACATCTTTCTCCAACTTCCTTTTCAATAAAGGACATAGAATATATAGAATAGATAAGTTGTTACAACACATATCTGATGGTTTGAATACTAACATAAATATATATATATATATATTTTCATGCAGCTATTGTAAAGCTGGTATTTTCGTGGTTGCAGATGGGGAATGCGGACGGTCGTTTTTTGACTGAAGCAAACCATCTACATGGGAGATGATTTGGCCCTTGTATACAGAATGATTTTGTTACGTCCGTTTCAACCCCGGCTGATTGGAGATTCATTATCCTCTTCTTTTGAAATCAGAGTTTGATCCATTAAACTTCCTTCTGAATTACAACATGTTATATCTGAGTTGCAGGCCAAGGATTGGCTAGAAAGATAACATACAATGTTCGCTCGCATTGGTCCTACGTGAGAATCTCTCGATAAACTAGTCCTTGGTAGACAGCTTCCACCGGTACGGCGTGTCTCACTGCTGGGTTGGCCGGGATGCTGGCTCCAGAGTCATGAACTATACTGTAGGGATGAATACTCGCGCATCCAAGCCTTGAAGAACTGGCGTCATTTCACGGGCAATAAAATGATACATATATCTCAACTGGCGTAAAGGTCAGGGTTACCTGCTCACAGATCGTATTTATCAGATAAACAAGCACCCACAACAGATATATAGCGTGTTAACGTAAATCAATATTACACCAAAGTAGCATTTATGAAACGAATCAATCAGGGTCCGAAATATCGAACTAGCAAGCCCACTTTGCTTATATATTTCTGTTTGAATCCTCTTGGACGTAACGACTATCTTCCTTAGTATAGGCATACAAGAATCTTCCTTTTTGCAATACCGATAACTTCCACCCTGATAACGACGATGACAGAGTTATCCAATCAATCTGGTAAAGTGGTCGTTTGGTGCACACTTTCAACGTCTGCCGCCCTTGGACTTCTTTCTTCCTTTGAGACACATAACAGACATAATTTTGTCGTTCCATCCCTGGTTGTAAAGACTGTTTGTTGACGCGCGTAACTTGAGCACGCCTACGCCAGAACATTGTTTATACCTGGTTCAGGTTATTTATCAACTCAGAGGTAAGGCATTTGATCACCCGTACTCATTGATTGCGCAGTAATAACCGTCAGGAACCTTCATAGATGAGACTTTCCGTGTTCTGTCATGCATTAGACACAAAGGATCCTCAGGATGAGTGTATAGTTGACTTACAAATCCGGAGTCAGATTTTTCAAGTCATAACAATTTCCATCTGCGGGGATGGTGATACGTGCACCTTCGTAGTACATGTCATCGAAGAGCTCTGCCTGTCCGTGTGTCACTCGCGCTGCGTCTTCCTTTGATTTTTGTCTCTGGGAGGGTCAATTTACCACAGGAGCTTGTGCAGTAACAAGCGGCAGTAGAAGAAGGGCAGCGGATGCAAACTGAGTAAGGTTGACCATTGTGTATGCCGCTGCGTAGCGAATTGAAGCAAGAATTGGCTAGTAAAGGGGTCTTCTGTGACAAGGTTGAGTGAAACCCGGGAGCCTACCTGAGTTCTGGTACGGTTGGAGCAGCTATTTATACAAGAACTTTGAGTTACTAGTACACTATAGCAAGGAGTCAATGTCAAATTTCTCATATTTTGTGTCATTTACTAGCCAGCCCCTTGTTGCAGTAAACCACTGTATCCACAATGATGAAGATCATCAGTTCTTCCTGCTGATAATATTGTCAATAAAGCAATCAAACAGAATATACCAGTCAGCCCTGTCCGATGTCAGACAACACCCACAGCCTCCCTACAACCCTGCAGGGGTTCGACCTACAGCACGGAAACCAATCCTTATATACCATGCTTGCAGGTAGACACAAGCTATATATTAGTAATTATTGAGGACTGTACAGTTAGATCGTGGCCACAGAGTCGTTATATTTTGCCCGTGTGGAATCGCGCTCTCCACCATACATCGTGCTGATCCTACTGGTGGTTACCTGTCAGATAGAGATGCAAACATTCCAGTAATTTTGATTGCGATTGCATACAATACAAAATAGTTATATCCTGTGGTTGAGATACCAGTCTGGATGATTCATCGATTCCACTCAACGAGTCTAATCAGTCCTTTGGGCATTCTTTGTATACCCCTACATCCCGTGTTTCTGTTTGTACTCGATGGAATTCTTTCTTGATCTGTATAGGAAAAGAGAGACGCACATCATACCCCTTGCATGTATCCAGGGTCGTCCTAACGTGGTCTTTCCCGCAAGACAGGAGTATCTTACTGAAAGGCTTACCTGTTGCGGCGACTGAGGAGAATACCGACGAACGATGTGGTGGTAGATTGCCAGACGAGTCTAAGTCAGATCCATGCCGCAAGACACCATCATCGCTACGCACTGGGTTGTATGTGATGGGATTGAATCAACTCCAAGTCAATCCAATACCCAAAAGACCTATCTCCAAGACTGAATATATCAAAGCAGTGAGAATGACCAACGGGCCTCTACTACAGCGGACGTGACTCCTCCGGTGGATCGGGTACGTAGCAAGAAGCTCCGCTGCTGCCAGAACGTGTCTGATATTGAGAATAGTGAGCTGCACCGGCTAGCTGTGTATTACACGTTTACTAATTTCAGGAGCGTAATCAAATGGGCAGGCTTTATTTACAAAATATGTGGTATAAGTATCTAGATTCGTTAAACAAACCACGCAGGGTTAATGGATCACTCTTCCAAACTGTGCTCAGCTCATGGCTGGCGTGCGAAGTTTGTTGTTGAACCACTCATCGCATGCTCAGGTGGGAAGAAAAAAGAAATATAATACAAGTTAAAGAGAATGTCAGGAGTAGGCTGTTTCACGATTACTTATTAGCCAGATGTACTATTTTTGGTTGGTTAGTTAATTATTGATCCTTCTACCCAAGAGTATCCGCATCCTGTGATTATATTCGCATCTAAATGCCTCTCTTCATCCAGGTTTTTGAAAGGCTATCCATATTCACACTGTCTCACTATCACATCTCTAAAACATAAATCAGCATCTCACCGTGAACAAGTCAACCAAGAGCAGTCCTTTCCAAGTTTCTGCCAGATGTCGGCTCAGACATGATATAGACTAGTGTTATATCAAAAAAGTATTCTTAACACTCAAAATGATTTAAAGAAATATGTCTATTTATTTTAAGGACTGAAGAATACCTCCAGAAATCTTGTCCGGATATTGTGATCTACTGACCATAACTATGAGATTGCTGATAAATGCAAAGCATTGATCCCTGTCAATATTTTTCATTCACTGGAATGATAACCCACAATAATAACCTACAATTTTCGAAACCGAGAATTGGATGAAACAACTGCTTAGGTTCTCAGGAGACTGCCACAGCTCCATGGTCAGGACTAGAGCCTTTGTTCCAGTCATGACAACTATTACGACAAGAATGCTCAATAGCCCAACCCACGGCGCCCGCAACTTGATTACTGAGTGAATTCCAGACTGTTCTATATGAACTAGACAAAGAAACGATCTTGTCATTAGCGGAGCATTCTTTTGGTGTAGGTCAATATCTTGGGCATATCTGTATTAGATATCCTACTCTTACACTAACTGATCTGACTAGCGAGCTATTCGCCCGTATATAATACGTGATCCAGGGCTTTTTATATTCGGGTTATCTCTTTCTATGCAAAAAAAAAAAAAAAAAGAATACTAAAAATTAGGTCTTCATGTCTCTGTACCTTTCCTACATCTCACAATGCCACCAAATGTCTTGCAGGTTTGATCATATGCTAGGAAGCAGACCATAGCCCCTCTGACTAGCGTTCGAAGCTTGACAGGACAATGAATGAACTTGCACAGCTCGCTCAAATCTGAGCCACGTGTGGGGAACGACGGCCTGAACAAGCTGACTAGACTCATTTCTAGCTTTGGCGAGTATGCAAATGTCAACTTCTAATTGAGAATATCCCCAGCCTGATCAAGGTCCAGCAGCTTGGTATGTCCAGGAGTAATGATGATAAGGTCAAATAGTCCAGCTATAGATCTTTCATGTATTATCTTATATCGCCTCTTCAGGGAGCAGAAGGAGGTGGACGTCTCGCTGATTGTGATTTCAACGGGGGTCGCAGCCCAGCATTTCTCGGGGTCCTCAATAGGAGGACGACCCTAGTGAAGGTATTCGGGGAATTCCTATTAGAGCTGTGGTGGGCTTCTATGAGCCGAACATCAGTTGGCAACCTTATCTAGTATATCTTGAGTTGGATGAACAAGCAAGAGAGCACAGGGCGTGAGGTTGTGAGACATGGAATCGGCCAGTGAATTATCTGAATTGCAGTGTGCTCCTACAATAGCTATTACTTTAACTCTCCATGTCTTCAGAAACTTGCAAAATCACTCACGACCTTTCCATAGTCACCAATATCACCATTCTTCGGATCATTCTCACCAGTCCCTTACAAAAAGCACTCCTCTATTCACCAAAGCAAGGCACACTCAACAGAAACAAAAAGAACCGTATATAGATATAAACAACAAAAAGCAAATCTCAACAAACAACCCTAAAACTCCGTATCTCCTTCCCACCTTCATCCTCAGGTACTCGACACTTCACCTTCCTCCCCTTCCTACCTCTCTCCCCACCAACCACGACCCCCACCGTCTCGGCACGGGAACAGTCCTCATCACCAAAGAGCGTGATCTTGCATTTGGAACCGCTCCGCACGGCAGGGATGTAGGCTAGGGCGCCGCCGTTGAGAATCGAGGAAGCGCAGGGGCGGGTCCCGTTGCCGTAGTAGAAAGTTGTTTCGCCGGTGCAGTGGGTGTTTTGGTATAGGGAGAGCTGCCACGCTGATGGAGGGTGTTTGTCTGTTATCTGGGATGTTTGGTGCTGGGTTTGGGTGGGGATGGCGTGGACTGTTGGGTTGAGGGTTGAGAGGAGAAGGAAGGCGGATGAGATGAGGGTTTTCATTCGGGTTGGGTAGATTGAGTGTGAAGGGGGTTTTGCTGGTTGAAGATGTTGATGATGTACAGTCGATTTTTGGGTAGCTGAGGGCCTTGGATGGCAGAACAGAAAGGTCTAAGGTTGGGTCGCGCGAGATTACGGAGATGCAGTCTGAAAGATCTTTGAAGATTGTTATGGTATGGAGTAGCATGTAGTCAAATGCATGTACTTTTTGAACAGGATCAGGTAGAGAATCTAAACTTCGCTACGGGTTGAAAGACAATGTCTCGGAATATATAGTAGGCAAGCACCCAAGAGAAACAGGACAGAGACATGTACACTGTGCCCAGATACTCAATACCGCCCACCATACTGCCGATCCCCCGGGCGGGAATGAGAGGTTCATGTACCGTGATGTCAACGCGAGGGTTTCCAAGAGCCCATTTGATGAACCCCATCTTCCCCGCACAGCGGGTTACTCGCCCTGTGGATAAACGATCCGATCAACGTGTCGTACCCAATCATGGTCCATTTTGGAGGAATTCCGAGCTGAAAAGATCAGCAGTACCATCCTCCTCTGGAAGTACGAGTCCTTGGTTGAGATCGGAGTTGTGAAAGTCCAGCACTTCCGAGTAGCTAGGGCGACTCAGTTAGCATCCATGTTCCGATCGCGGAGGGCAAGGCGACCGAGTGCGCATACATCATGACTCTCCAGGTCTCTTTGGGGAGATCCTGATCGTTGAATGACCAATCGAACTTTTGGGACGCGGCCGGTTCGTCCGTTGGATCGTGGTATGGTGCCATGTATGGGTGTTTTAAGCTTTCTGCTGCAGTAATTCTTCGATCCGGATCGATCATAAGGGTCTTGGTGAGGAGGTCAATCGCTGTTGAAAGAGAAGACGTTGATCAGTATTCACTTGTGTTTCGTTTCTTTTTGATTGCTAGCCTTTCTCGCTATCGGTATTGCTTACCATCGTCCTCTGCATCAGGTATCAAATCCTTCAATGATTTTGGCTCTTTACGCTCCATCATACTGACGAGTCGCCGTGTCTGAAAATTTCTCCGTAAGCCACAGATTCTGAGACCGTTGAGTCAAGCGTCCAAAAACACCCACATTTCCACCGGGTATTCTCTCAATGACCTCAGGGGGCGGGTTCCCAAGAACGTCGGTAATCAAATGGAACTGGTCGATATGATCCTTCCCCGGAAACAACGGCGCCCCTCTGAGCATCTCCGCAAAGATACACCCAGCACTCCAGATATCCACCTGCACCCCGTATCGCTGCCACGTCAGCATGATCTCCGGCGCTCGGTAGTATCGCGTGGAAACGTAGCCGGTCATCTGGGGTTCTCCGATGCGAGCGAGGCCGAAGTCGCAAATCTTCAGGTCGCAGTTCTCGTTGACGAGAAGGTTGCCGGGTTTCAGGTCACGGTGCACGACGCCCGCCGAATGGAGATATTTGAGTCCGCGCTATTGTCAACTGGTTAGAACCAATCCTTTCTTTGTCTGTTTTGTCCCCTGTTTCTTTGCCACTCCGCTAGACAAGACGGATCACCGTACGAAGATCTGGTACATAAAGTACTGTGTAAACTTGCCATCAAGGGGTTTCGCCTGCAATAGTCGGCCAAGATCTGTGCCCAGAAGTTCCGTGACTAGGTAACTAGGCATCTAAAGGTTAGTTTCTTGCTGCTGGCCTTTGTGTGATCATCCGTCCATACATGTCGTCTAACGGTGAAACGAAAACATCCGTGATGCCGATGAGCTAGAACCTAGGGTTAGCACTTCACAATCCGTCCATCCATCAGACCTTCTCTCGCTTCATCAAAGTGAGTCACAAACATTCTCATGTCGCATCTGTTTCAGAAGCTTGACCTCTCGATACGCGCGTTTTGCAATAGCCGAATTGTCGAATGGCTTCACCATTTTCTTGATCGCCACCCCCTGCTGGGAGATCAGGTCGTAGGCGGAACTAAGTACAAGCCCATCAGCCCACCTCTACCACCACCCTCTCTTCTCCTTCTGCACACGGTGAATGGGGTAGAAATTACCAGACGATCCCGAAGCCACCCAGACCAACGGGCTGCAAGTTCGCATACCTAGCTCGAGGTTACCCATGGCTCTGTGTTCATGTCTTCTGTCTTGGGAAGACTCGGAGGCGTGTCTTCAAAAGGGTCGGTAGTGGTACCTGCCGGTGGATTCAAACGTCGTGCCTAGGATTTCTGTCCGAAAGAATTCCATGTTGTTTGGCGGGGGGAGATGAGTGTCTGCGTGTCTGTTTGCGTGGGGGAAGGATAGCTGTATTGGGCTTGATGGTCGGGGAGAGGTAAGTCGGATCAGGCTGGTTGAGCCATCCGCTCGGCAACTGATAGCATCAAAAGGTAATGTAGGTAGAAAGGTAAATGAGTAGATGAATTGGGCTAGAGGTATATCTGCAGATGATGCCCTGGCAGCCCATTTGGGACGCACGAAGAAAGATGATCTGTGATTGGCGGGATGAGATGCCATCCACCAAGTACCAAACGGACACAGGAAAAGGGTCGGGTGGGTCTCTCTACCTAAACCTGTCCACAGTAACCTATCCGTCTTGCTTCAATAGGAACTTCCCAACCTTTGGGCAAATCACATTCAACTGGATGAGTCAAGTAAGATACAGTTCGGGAAATAGCTACACGGAAAAAACATCCCGCGATCTGCACAAGCTCATTGGTTCCCTCCAGAGTGCAGCCCAGGAGTAATGATTGACAGGGGGAACTACACAGTAATTCTCAAGAATAAGAGAAGAAGAATTCAGCACAGAGAACCTGACACTAACCACTAATAATCATCAAGCAAGTTTGGCGGTACTCGTGGGACTTCCATGTCTGCCGAGGTACCGTCTGGAATCCAACAATGGCGACTATGGCTAGCCAGATGTCTCGAATCTTCCAGAACATCGCCGTCACGTCTGGCTGGAATCGACGAAGGCACCGCGTGTGATGTCATTTTTGGAAGCAAGGTATCGAATTCCTTGGCCCCGCCATTCGCAAAAGCCCAGTACCCCTCGGCCGCAGCCCGTTGGAGGGCATGGTTTGACCACCCAGAACTGTCCACCAGACCCTTGTACTCCTGGACGGGTGTAATGGCAGAATTCTGCGGGCAGTCACAGGCACAATCATGGATTCGGGCACAGGGTTCCTCGCAACGATGCCCGCACTGCATCTGTCGATTGCATGTTTCCACACACGACACCATATTATGAGAAAAGCTACGATATCATGATCAGCTTCGACACCATATGCTGCAATTTCGATCTCGTCTATAATGACGCCCACCTGTGACAGAGTAAAGTGCACTTATGTTTGCAGTCCAACGTCTCATCGCACGGAAGCTCACATCCTCCATTGGTTTTGATCCACTGAGATGGGTCTTCGTGCGTTATGTGTTAGCATAACAGTGAAATGGTGCGAAAGGAGCACTAACCTTTGATCAATACCGGGTTTTCGTGCTTGACACATTGCAGCGGTAGATGATCCCCCGGACGCCCTTCTGGACCTTCCTTTCTCATAAGAGAGATAACTTTTCCCCACAAAGGACTCGCCGCGCTCAGCTTCCTTGCGTTTCCAAAGATATAAAAACCACACCGGGCTCGGGAAAGTGCCACGCAGACTCGGTTCTCGACGGACAAGAAGCCAATATGTGACCCGCTTCGGACCAGCGAGAGGATCACAATATCGTTCTCTTCTCCCTGGTAAGAATCGACTGTCACAACATTCAGATACTGGCCTTGAAGATAGGAGTGGCTTCTTAGTAGCTTCAGCAGTTTTTTCCTCTGTCCGTTGTAGAAAGTCAAGACGGTGATTTTATTCACCTGATTTCCATTGACCGCCAGGTAGACGAAGAAACCTACAATCATCTCAGCTTCCTTTTCATTATATTTGGATGAAAAGCTGTCACTAGACTCCGGCCATTTATGCGAGAAAAAGAATGACCGGCAGTCTCCCATCCCGGGAACTTTTGGACGCAGCTGTACCGACGGGTGGTCCTCCAATGTGCCGTAAATGGGATGCAGCAGTCGACGGATCTCGGGTGCCATTCGCCTTTGCTGACGGAGAGTGACATAGTCGATGCCATTAGTAACCAACCGTTCAAACATGGACGTGTCTAGATAAAAAGGCTCTTTGGCAAGCTCGTCCACCGAACAATGTCCTTTCAGTTGCTGATGGTCACCAACTAGGATCAGATGCTGGAGCGAATCAAAACAGGCAGACACGATTGGGGCCTCGATGACTTCAGCGGCCTCTTCGATCAGGGCGACCCTAGGGTTCAAGCTCGATACGAGACCTCTGTATTTGCTCAGTCCGGTGGCGGTCATCCCAACGATCTTCGCATGTCGGAGCGTGTTGTTGTCCCATTCCCACTTGCCGATTTGAATTTTTGTGCAATTTTCATGATAGACGGACGCCATTCTGCGAAGTTCGTCTAGGATTTTGCCTTTTGTCAAATCCCGCATCATATTATAAACGGAGCCACGCGCTTTGGCAGGGATACTCCACAAATCCCGGTACTTTATGAGCTCCAATAGCGTGGCCTTGGAGATGGAGGAGGTATCTTGACCGTACACCCTTTCTCGAAGGGGTATATAGTCACCACGTAAGGTCTCATAGTCATCATCCTCGAGTCCCTGCTCCGCCTCCAACTCTTTTAGTTGCTCATATTCAAGGTCTATCTCGTCTTCCACAAAGCCGAAGTTTTCCATGGTATAATTTACTTCGAATTTGGCGGTCTTCTCACCCAGCCAGGTGAACAAGGGATCAGTTTCCTCGTCGTCTTCGGCGCGGACCCAGCCCTTGGCGCCCTTTGCCAGGTTATCGCATTGTTCCTCCGTCAACAGGCCATGCCTTAGGAAGAAAGACGCTGGAAACGGATTGTCAAGGCTACCAATATTGAAATCCTGCAAGTGGTCTCGGATCATCCGACTCAAACTTTTGTGCGTCATTGAGGCTGACCCAAGGACACTTCCTCGAACTGTCGTTTCTGGTTTGCTTTTTTTGACATTGAAAAGGGTGCGTTTCTTTATTTCCGGATCGCCGCTTCTACCGCCCAAGCGGATGTAATCCTTTTCAAATGATGATATATGCCTCAGGAGCTGGTCTAACGCATGATTGGTCTGAGAAGCGACAATTATGGGAGGATCGCCGGGCTCCATTTTGGAGAGCAATATTTTCAGCGCAACAACTGATATGTATGTCTTTCCAGTCCCTGGAGGGCCGTGGATGATTGCCAGACTTTTCGTGAGGATATGCTCCAAAGCCTTTCGTTGCGTAAGGTCCAGATCTTCCATGGGCTGCGCAGGGAAATAGTCCAGAATCTGGCCTTTTTGTTCGTCACCGATTGGTGCAGCACCAGTCGGTTCAGCGGCAAGGCAAACACCAACCGTTCCTCCGCACTTCATGTGTTCGGGGGCGTCAATATTTGAATCCAGAAAACAGATATGCTCTGCCAGGGGGAACCTGTCATACAGCAATGATCAGTCTGTGAAATTCGGGCAGCAGGGGAACAAACTGACTTTGACTGTCTCAGTTTCTGAAGGGCCTTCATGGGGTGTCTCCCAGATTCGTAGTACCCCGTCTTAGCCTCGACCATAACCCACTCTTTCTGGGGATCAAACACCGTGTCTTGGGGCCGGGCGAAGAAAATATCAATCTGTGGAGGCTCTTGCTTTACCCCTTCCAAAGGTCTGGCTGCGACCACGGCAATAGTACAGTCATTGCAAAAGGAGTCTTTTGCAGGAGACAGCGCAACGATTGATCCAGTGATCAGACGCTTTGAATATTCCCAGATAATTTTCTTACCAGATCGGCGTGTGGAAAACTGGACTCTAGCTGCGAGGCCCCTCTTTGCGAGTGTGATTCCAATAATGTGGACCTGGGATAGCATTGGTGGTTAGCAGGGAAGGAGAGCGCCTGACCAACAGGAGAATGGCAACAACCTTCTCGTAGATAGCCACGACCGGGGAGTCCATCATGTGGGGGTCCTCTCTGAAATATGCCACTGCATCTCTGAGTGGAGCCACGGAGTCTTCCCTCAAAAGCTCGTAGTGGGCTTTCAGATATGCTTCCTTAGACTCCCATGGGCCGACAATCTTGTTTGGTACCAGCATCACATCGTCTTCATTGCTATCGTTGGCCATGACTTCTTCTGGAGATGGAATTTCAGGCTTGGATAGCCATGGTTCGGCACCATCTGGGACGGTCTGGTTGAAGTATGCTCTCACATCTTGATTGACCGGTACAGAAGATGTGAGTTTGAGTATCTTCATATGGCCCTCAACTGTTTGAGAGTAGTGTAGCTGAGGTTCCTTTTCCTGATCCATGATGGCACTGGGTACTAAGTGAGTAGTGCCTTATGTAGTACTTGTGAGGTCACGAAGAAGTTACGGAGAGAGAAGGAGGAGAGGGAAAGGAAACAAGAAACGTTTCAAAAGGAAAAGAACAAAGAAGCAGAATAGATGTCTGCCTGAATCATCGATCAGAGAATTTGTAAGGTGTCAATGAAGTATAGAAAGCAAACCAGCAAATCAGATGATCAGTCGTGTGGTTTTACTCTGAAGATCAGTTGGGCCAATGGTAAAAGCTCAAGATGCTCTGAACTCATGCATACATACTACTTGATGTGTCGAAAACTGTCAATCGAATACTTTTTCTTCTCACCAGACAGGAGAAATCATAAAGTTCAATATATCTAGCATTGATGTCTCTGATTTGCGACAACCCCTTCTGTCTGTTTGCAGAGATTTCTGCATGGCTGGCAGGCATAAACCTGGTCAGTAATACAGAATTACTTGAGTGATCAACCTATATACTCATCCACGAAAGAGTGCAGTGATATACAACCTTTTCCTCTCCTACCAGTGAATGACTGCCGAAGGATGAATCTGTATACTCAGTGACCATGATCTAACCTCTTTCAGATGCTCATGTATGCCTCAGGCATGCGGCAACGTGACCGGCCCAATCAAACGAGTCAAACTAATCAAACAGTCCCACCCACGGCCATCGCGGGCATTGAACATGCGAACGGAAGTTCAAGATGGATGATTCTCATTTATGTTTCTTTCGGACCCCCTCTCCCGACCCCCACGCTCTTCTGTTTGTGTGTCATCTCAGATCGAATCGCTGCATGGATTCCCCTAAGCATGTACCACTGAATCTCCCATCTTTCCTCCATCATCACTGAGAGGGGCGATCGCGCATCGGACGGCGTCCGAGTCGCCATAAGCTGTCGCTACCGGTAGATTCAAAAACTATCGCGCATATATATATCTTACATCAATTGAATCAGCTCAATTCTTTGTCAGCAAAATGGAAGAGGATGATGATCGCGATCTCGCTGGTGAGTCATTTCGTATGTTTAAATTCTGCACGATGTGATGCTGAGACTCAACTCCAAGGCTCGCAAGATGGAAGCTCGGATAATGAAATGGACGACGCGCTTCGGGACGCCGATGACGGGGTGAACGACAATGAGCCCGACGTCGATGCAGATGGGGACCAGGATGCAGATAGCCAGTCGAATGCGAGCCATGCGTCTGACAATGCTCCTCAGCCCAACCCCGACGTGAGGATGACCCCCCCTGGAGCCGCGACGGCACCCCCTCCTATATCTGCCTTCCATCCCAGCGTACGCGCCGAGTGTCTCACCGCGTCTACCTACGATATTGTCCCAACAACGGCTGCGCCTCACAGTACTTCGATCAACGCTATAACCGCGACGGCGGACATGAGATGGGTGTTCAGCGGAGGCTCAGATGGATACGTGCGAAAGTTCAACTGGGTAGATTCGATCAATGGCAAATTGATGTTGACGGTGGCACAACGGCACCCCTTCGTGGACAGCGTTGTCAAAGCCGGATCCCTGATGACGTACTGGGAGAGCATGGATAGCAACCATATATCACCCGTCTATTCACTGGCCAGCCACAGCGAAGGGCTGTGGCTTTTGTCCGGCTTGGAGTCCGGAACCATTCGACTACAATCGGTCCGCCACGAGGAGGGGAGAGAAATCGCTCTTTTGCAAAAACATAAGTCTGCCGTATCGGCGCTAAATCTGACATCCGACGAAAAGTCACTCCTCTCCGGAAGCTGGGATAAACGGGTCTTTGACTGGGACCTGAACACAGGGCAGACGAGGCGCACGTTCGGGGCCAGCGCAGGGCAGATTTCCGCGCTTGAAATCCGGCCAGAGTCCAGTCTCCCGGTCCCCAAAGACACGACCGATCTCCCTCAGACCAACGGCACCTTTTCCTCCAACAACCAAGCCAGTGGGGCCGATAGCTTCAGTTTCATGGACACCTCCAACGACCAGGGCGAAATGGGCGACGCAAACCCGCAGGCGGGCTCGCCAGCAGATTCGCTATTCGGGGGCGCCGATTCATTATTCGGCGATGGGGATGGCAATGGCGGCGAAGGCGCAGGCGCATCCACCAATGCATTTGACATAGACGAGGATGACGAAATCGGGAAAGCTCTCGCCAACGATGTCCTCCCCGACGCCGATGCCCAGGGTGAGCCGGACGAACCGATGGGCGAGCAACAACAGAACGGCGTTGCACAGCCCCAGCCCGCACCTGCAAACGACACAACAAACCCCGAAGCAAATACCCCCAACACAACATCCCAACAGCCGCAGGATTCAGATCTCCCAGACGGGCCCTCCCAGCCAGCAGTCAACGGACTCCCCCACGCGGAAGAACTCGAACCAGCCTCGCAAGGCCAGGACTTCTCTCTACCAACCCAGCCAGAGACCAACATCGGGCCCGACAACCTCTTCCTCGCGGCCTCCATCGACGGCACAGTCCGGATCTGGGACCGACGACTACAAGACCCCGTAGCTCGGATCACACCGCGTAATTCGCCCCCATGGTGCATGAACGCGTGCTGGTCACCAGACGGCAACAACATCTACATTGGGCGCCGTACAGGCACAGTCGAAGAATTCAGTCTCCACAAAGGCCTGCGCGATCCAGAGCGCATCTTCAAGTTCCCCCAGGGGAGCGGTCCAGTGACAGCACTTCGAGCGATGCCCAACGGGCGACATATCGTTTGGTGAGTCCGTCCCTTCTACACGGGACCTACCTTCTACACCCGACTCGCCACACCACAGTAATGAGATTGCTAACGCAACCCAGCGCATCCCACGACATCCTCCGTCTCTACGACCTCAAACACGACCAAGTCACACGGCACTCGACCGTCCCCTTCCTCATCATCCCCGGTCACCGCACAGGCACCGTCTCCCAGCTCTACCTCGACCCCGCCTGCCGGTTCATGCTCTCCACGAGCGGCAACCGCGGCTGGGAAGGCAGCACGACTGAAGTACTCCTGGGGTACGAGATTGGTGTGCCGCGGTCGCAGCCGAGCTAAATCGACCCTGTCAGCTACTACATACTACGCCTCGGATGCGCGACACAGTACCGCCTTGGTGATCACACATCTCTCTATCCCTGCGGGTTATGCGACCTGTCGCCAGCTTTCCATCAAACACATCGATAAAATAATTAGCACTACATCTATTTGTGTTACAGGGGGTTGAAAGGTCTAGCGCCGTTGGCCTGTTCATCTGCATGCTTGGCAATAGCGTTATATCCTTATATTTTCCCTCCTCTTTCTCCGCCACTGCGCTGATTCTGCTCTTTGTTGACCAATACCATCCTAGCTAAGGTATCTAGACGAGACGAATGACGAAATACATACCTGCCTACCTACTCACCTACCTACCCATCTCCCTCCTTATCTTGAGCGAAACTACTGAGTTTTGAGAACAAAGTATCAAATACTATCGCAATAAAAAAGGCATTCCATATATTCATCCATATATATATATCATCATGATAGTCATCATCGCAAACCAGTAACTCCATACATGCAACACGCCACGAAAAAAAAAAAATAACTCGCCCGGTCAACTATAAATCATAATCATCATCATCATCATGATACCCACCATCCAAATCCAACCCCTCACACACCTCAGCCTGCTGCGCCCTCCACAGACCAAACAGCGGATTATCCGCCCAGCGGACATGGCCATCATCATCACGCTCAAAATACACATACCCAGGCTGGTCCGCAGCGGCAGCGGCAGCCGCCCACGGGCCCGCAACGAGGGAGCCGAACCCAGGGAGCGCAACGTTAGGAACGTGGCCGCGGGCCTCGACATTCCCGGCGGCTATATTGTTGACGGTGACAAGATAGACCGGGGGCAGGGCAGCGTCGCGGTCCGGACGGAGGGGCATCGGGATCCAGGCCTCGTTGTTGTAGGAGTCCGGGCGGGATTTGTCGTGGCGAAGGGGGAGGGGCCTGTCGAGGAGGACGGCGTCTAGCTTTGCCGTGTCGAGGACGAGACCTGGGGTCTGCAGGTAGAGCACGCTGTCGTAGTTCATGAACTGGATTTGGCCGAGGCGCATGAGCTTCGTGTCGGTGGGGACGTAGCCTTTTGAGGTCGCTGCTGTCATGTCGATGGGGAGGAGCCAGATGCCGTAGGTGAGGCTGGCGGAGCGGAGCAGGGAGAGGGCTGTGGCGACTGGTTTGGACTGCTGGTGGGCTTGGTCTTCCCATTCTTGGGGGTACATGAAGAGGCGGTCTTGGATGGCGGTGTTGTTTTCGGAGAGGTGTTTGAAGAAGAGGATGGCGGAGCAGATGTCGGAGGGGTCTGGGGTGGAGAGGAGCTGGAGGTAGGCGTAGGTGCCTGGGGAGGGAGTTGTGTTGTCTTGATGGGGTTCCTCCTGTTGGTCGGAGGGTGTTCCTGGGAGGACGACGCCTCGGTCGAGGAGCGGTGATGAGCGCTTGAATGGCGATCCGGATGACCCAGGTTCAGCGAGAGGGTCGGGTGGACGCAGCGCATGTTGGATGCTGCGTACCGACTGCTGCTGGAGTATGTATCCGGAGAGAAAGAGCAGGATTGTAAATGTACAGATGATTCCCGTGGAGAGGATGACCGAGACAGTGGAGGAAGTGAGGAGGACCATGGTCGCGAATCTACATTCGTCAGGAATGAACTGTCAAACACATACATGGAACTCCGGTCGATTGCCGTGGAATGCGCCTTATCGATGGAGATGCGAAGATGTGATGTGGGTGCAGATCCACCAATCCAGAAGATTGAAAGGGAAGATCGGATGTTTATCCCCGCGGTTGTCAGTGCGATTATCGATAAGGCTGGCTTGGCATCTGCCAAGCAATCTTCTTTTCCACCTCCACTGCACTCCACTCCTCCTCATCTCATTCTCATTCACATTCCTCGACCACGACACGTCCAGCAATCCTAAGAGGAAGAAGTCCAAGAAATCAATTTCAAAAAGGAAGAATAAAAAAAGGAAAAAAAAAAAAAAATGACAACCCACCGCGCCGACGCCAGCACCTTCCTCGACAACCGCGGCTACTCCGGCCCCCTCGTCCGCGGCGTCAACCCAGCCACGCTCTTCGAGAAAGCCGTCCGCGACCGCATCACCGAATCCTACTACTGGAAAGAGCAATGTTTCGGGCTGAACGCCGCCACGCTCTGCGACCGCGCAGTAGAGCTGACCGCAATCGGCGGCACATACGGAGTATCGGAGAAGCCGACGCCCTTCCTCTGCCTCGCCTTCAAACTCCTCCAACTCAACCCAACGCGGGACATCATCCTGGAATACCTCAACTTCAGCGACCCCGGCAGTGACAACGAGGACCCGGCGGAGGCAGAAAACGCCGCGGTGCAGCAGGCACGCGGCGACTTCAAGTACCTGCGGGCGCTGGCGGCGTTCTACGTGCGGCTGACGTTTGACGCGGTGGATGTGTACCGCACGCTGGAGCCGCTGCTGTTGGATTATCGCAAGCTGAAGCGGAGGGTGCGCGACTCGGTCGTGCTCACTTATGTGGATCAGTTCGTGGATGACTTGCTCACGAAGGACCGCATGTGTGGTACGAGTTTGTGGAAGTTGCCGTCGAGGCAGCAGCTGGAGGATTTGGATCTGCTGGATGAGCGGGTGAGCCCGTTGGCGGAGGAGTTGGAGGAGATGGATAGGGAGAGTGAGGAGGGCGAGGGCGGGGAGAGTGAGGAAGGCGAGACCCGGTCTGATGGTGGCCATGACTGAGTTCGTTTGCGGTTTGTGGTTCGTTGAATGAACCAGCGTGGCTTATGCCGCCGCCGTCTACCGCCAACACCGACTCGATTCCTAGTAACGGGTAATCCGTCGCGCTCTACGCGAGGATACACCGTGTCAGCGCTATATCGCGATTGGCATCGGCATCCTCGGATCACCAGCGCCGGGTGGCTTATTTGTGTCTTTCGACTCACCTGACACGGCTATAATGAGGTCGATGAACCTGAGAGGTTTATGGGTTGGAACAATCTCATCAAGTGGGAGCAGGCTCTTCGCATCAGAGCAACAAACATCTATGTCAGCCTACTGTTGAACATGATTTAATGGGCCGCGCGCCCATATAACTCAACCATAATATTACGAACAATAAGAAAATACCGCTGAACAATCTGTAGAGATAACATCCCACCCAACAAGACACCACCTCCCAGTACATGAAACCAAGATAGAGAATAAAAAAAAATAGAAAATAGCAAATAAAGATATCAAAACCCCTGCTGCCCCCTCCACTTCTCCACCCACCCCCGAAACCAAGGACTCTCATCCAAAGTTGCAACCCCCCAGCCCGCATCCACAACGCCCCCCTCAACCTGCTCCCTCGCCCACTTCTCCAACCACGGCAAAACCACATGCTCCACATGCCACGTTCCCTTATACACCATCAGATCCCTCTTACCCTGTTTCAGAATCGTCGCCAAAAGCGCCGGAATGCCCGGTTCGTCGCGGAACTCGGAGACAGGGGTGAAGACCGCCTTGAAGTTAAACACGACGCCCGCCGAGAGAGGCAGCCGGCGCAGCGTCTGCCAGTCGACGCGCAGATGGCAGTCTTCGAGACGGAGGTTCGGGTCTTGGGTGTGACGGATGGCTTCGTGGGGGTCGCCTGGGGGCATGTAGAGCGGTTGGTTGATTTCGAGGCCCCAGGAGCCGCGCTGGATGGGCTTTTCGGTGGGCATTTTGGTGAAGAATCTGTAAGTATTGGGTGCGTCAGCTGGGGGTCTGTCTTGTCTTTTCATGGACTTAGGATTGTTTCTTGTGGTGATGGTGGTGGTAACCATACCGATCCATAGAAAACTGCATCTTCTCCCTATAATCCGGAATAGGAGCATGGATCTCATGCAACTGCAACCCAATCTTAGTCCCAATGTTCCACCCCAGCGCCGAACAAATGACACCGGCGCGCAGGAAGTAAAAGCCCGTTTTCTCGTCGCGCATCATGATAGCGAAGTCCTCAGGGATGTTCTGAATCAAGATCTCTAGTGGATGGCGAGACCGGACGTCCTGCTCCGTGCCGAGGATGCGATTGTGAAAAACCATATTGTCGACCAGAGAGAAGTACTTCGGGTACCGCGCGCACACGAATTGCAGCACCATCTCCATCAGCTCCTTGCAGGCTAGTTCCGAGCCGGGGAGATAGCCCACGACGGCGGTGCCGTATTTGGCGTAGAGGGCGTTGCGCTGTGCGATGCGCGACTTGTAGGTGTTTTCGAGCTCGATCCACCAGTCGGGTTCGAGCTTTGTTAGGGCTGTGGATGGTTAAGGGGTGCTCGGGTGTTTGAGGAGCTGGGAGCTGGGACATACACATCGTCTGATGATAAGACCATCGGAACGGGCGATACGGCCTGGGGAGGGCCTTTTCAATGTCAAACCCGTCATAAACTTGCGGCAATGGCACCCCGCTGAGCTGTGCGTAGTCTGGGAAATCGCCCAAGGTTTTGATCTCGGCCACAGAGAAGCCCGTCGGAGTATACCGGTCGTCGTTACAGGAGCGGTAATCTATGTCCATTGGGATCAGATGGCGTTGAATGTCTTCCTCGCTGACCTTCCTGTATGTTGGGGCTGCCTTTGGTAGCGTGGCGAGGACATCTCGACGCTGAGGGGGTAGGGCGGTTGTATAGCTGGTTTGTGGTGCAGGACATGTAGATGTTTTCTTGCCCTGGGACGGTGTCTCGCTAATTGACAATCTGCGAAGGTGCGGTTTGAACCACGGTGCGAGATGCTTCCTCGTGGGATGTCCCACGACAAGCCATACTCCTACCAGCGAGACCAGGACGAGACCGAGTGCGCGCAAGTTGTCCAGTCCACGAAACTCATCCATGATGGGTTGGATCAATGCAGAATTCAATTCAATTTCATCAGCAGAACCGAGGAACGACCGCGATCAAAATATGGCAAAAGAGAAAAGTGTGGTAAGAAAACCAGAGGTATGATCCCCCCTCGCATCAATGGTCCAAGTAGTGCCAACAACGATAACTAAAAGCTCCCAAACCCTTCATATACCCAGTCCAAAGTCAGGATCAACTCACCCAAACCGGAGCAGAGATGCACTTCGGTGATAAGAAGCGTCTACCCCTACCCCGGGGAAACCAATTCTCCAAATCCATTGGCTCGATCATATGGCGACTCCAACACCCCGCAAGCTCCCATAAATAGCCCAGCTAAGCAATTGCACTAAGGGCAGCGACCAGAACAGCCATACAGATGGCTAGTTCGTCGGCGGCCTATGCATCCAGGATCTTATCGGGCTTTTTGCGTGACGTGACGTGACATAGACAGGCAAGGCGTGGAGTAAGGACGAACACGGACGTATGCGGTGCGATCGCCGTCTTCTTGTGTC
Source organism: Aspergillus taichungensis (assembly GCA_002850765.1). Lineage (NCBI taxonomy): Eukaryota > Fungi > Ascomycota > Eurotiomycetes > Eurotiales > Aspergillaceae > Aspergillus > Aspergillus taichungensis. The sequence goes on along the minus strand of KZ559584.1, from coordinate 53,358 downwards.
TCACAGGGCCGTTTTGGATGATGTTGGCTAGCCCAGGACGACGACTCTGTCTTTGAGTGTGGTAGTTCCCCGAGCTGTGGGACTTGGAAGTGAAGGCTTGTCTTGCTTCTTGCGTCGATCAAGAGATATGGAGATAGGTACTCCGTAGATAGATAGACAGATAGGTATTGGTGTAACCGAGAGAGGTGATAGTGAGGGGAACTGTTTGACTGAAGGGGTATAGAGTCGACATCTCCGCACTTCCAAAAAGGGCAAAACTGTCCTGCGATAAGGACGTCATGTGCTGGAGACTAGGTGATATTAGAACCCACCGATAGACAGAAACTGCACGAGTCTAAGTCTTCCTACAGTATAATGGATAGACAAAAGAATCGATCAAGACTGCGGAAACTAAAGTAGTCGGGCCAGTAGGTATCGATTAGTTGCTGCGCAATGTATGTACTTCAGCTTGTAATAAGTTTAAAACTCCACATGGTGATTGATGTACACAATAAGATTGACTCAAGAGGAAACAGAAATAAATGCAGACGGAACGCCTCGTGAAGCCGATGAATGTTGATGTCAAATAGTCCAGGGATGTAGTAGGCCTACCACTACCCATAGGAAAGGTCGGATGTGTTTCATTTTCTGATTCTTCCTCCTTTTTCCTTGTTTCCCCCCTTTTTTTCAGTTTTTTTTCTTTTTCTTCTTGTTGATCTTCTTGTTGTAATGATTTCTCTGTCTTCTTTTGTTGGTTGCTGGTGGGTGGTGGTGGTTCCTGGTCGTCTGCGTAGTACCTCGGAATGCATTGCGTGACAAGTTCGTTGAATGCATCGCAGATTCCGGACCCGGAACCCGGTCCCATCCTACCACCGATCAAGTGGGCGCGAAGTGTGGAATAAGGATTGTGTGAAATTGGGGTATCATAACACCGCTGTTATCGCTGAAATGCGTAAAATCGAGACGACATAGGAGAGCTTCAGGGCACGAAAGAGATAAAAAAAAAAAACAATGAATTTGTGTTCGACGATTAATCAGGGTTGGTGAGCTAGATGGAGAGGTCAGAACTGAAACCGAAACTTTACCATGCGGGAGGAAACACAACTTACCCGTAACACTGGCCGAGTGTAGTCCTCGTTGTCCTGGAGGGAGACGCTGCTATTTCGGCGGCCAGCGGGCCAGATCACCGTGTCCGTCTTCATCCGGTTGTCGGTGAACGTCCGTTGGGGGTTAGTCGACGAAGCGCCTGACAGGGTATGACTGTGTCCGTCGGAGTACATGCCCTTCATCATGCTCATCTGCGAGCCCTTGCTGTTGCGTCCGTCGAGTAGGACATTCTGCACGCTTGGATCGGGGCTGTTTGAACGTTGACGGCGTCTCCAGCAGAGAATGATGATGAGGGCACCGATGACCGCTAATCCACCGATCGCACCGACGACCACCCCAGCGATCGCGCCACCACTGAGGCCGGACCCGCCATCTTTCTTTTCGGACGCTTCGTCGGCATCGGCGCTTGACGTCCCGGTAGGCCCGACGGTGATGGTTGTCGCCTCTCCGGAAATGGTTTCCACAGACGTACCAGCGGTGGTTTTCGTGTCGGTTGTCTCGGACGAGGACTAGAAAAGGTCAGTCTCATGAAAGGTTCTGATGGAAGAGATGATTCGGTACGCACCGACGATTCGGTTGACGTGGCCGACGCCGGAGGCTTTGCGGTGCCCGAGGGCGCATGGTTTGATAATTCGATGTAGGCAAAGAGCCCCTTGGAGGCGTCTCCGCAGTCGTCATCGGGAAACCCGGGGCATGAAACGGCGCACTCCTTGTCGTCGGTATTCGTCGCCTTGTGGGGAGCAATATTCGAGCACCAGCACTTTTTGCCCTGCAAAATGCCAAAAGCATAATCACTCTCGCATTCTTTTTGACAGTAGCCCAGTGACTGGAACGTGCTGAAACCTGGCAGCGACGGAGTCAGCCCAAGTCACGCGGGTCAAGCGTAGAAGGGGGAAGAGACATACTTGGTTTGTTGTCGGCGCCCGTGTTCACGTTAGAGCAATACGCCGTGCCTGCCGCCGAGGCGGAACCGGTCAACAACCCCAGCACCGAGAGAATCAGACCCAGCTGCATGACATACGGTGCGGCAACCATTCCTCTCCTGAGAGTGCTAGGTGCCGTCTTGCGCTCCATCTCTGCCTTACCCAGACCAGATCGATCGATTTGGCTACCACTCGTCTCCGCCCTCGATCTTGAGAATTTCCGGATGCACCAGACTTGACCGACTTCGACCCAGATATACGGTCGGCGAGAACGGGGTCAGTAAATAGGATCGTTGCCGATGACCAGGACAGATTCAACCTGGGTCACAATTATCTATCAGGCCATTCACCCTAGATCTGGTCCCAGCTATGACGACAGTTGATAGTCGACCACGGGCGTCCCACGGAAGATCCTTCCAAAACTTGAAGGATGGGAGTCACTGGCTGGTGCCGATCAGCATAAACCCAACAACACCCGTCAGAGGACCGGGAGTATAGAAAATCGACATACCGGTGTAATATGTAGGCCGAGTGAAGGTTTCCCGGTCCAGATTTCCAGTCCCGATGTAAAGTTGACTGGAGAGGCGTGAAAAAGAAAAAGAAAGGAAGAAAGAAAACGATCAAGAAAAGGGAAGAAACCCCCAACAACACGGTCAATTGCAGATGAACGCACAGAGCGAGCTGGGGTTACAGAGTGCGGAAGGAAGCACAAGGCCGAGGCAGAGCAACGATCAGAGGGATATCAACATCCTCGAGAATCATTGGTTAGGCGGAAGAGGGTGAGGGTGAGTGGACCGGTCGCCTCGGGCCTGATCAGCCAATATCAGGAATTGGGGCCGATGAGGAGGACGGAGAAATGGCGACAAGGGAGAAGGAGGAGGAAGATCGAATTGTAGATAGATAGAGAGACACCCAGGGAGGAGGAAGAGAGAAAGAGACGAGGGATCAGGAAGCGTGCGAGAATGGAGAATGCTGGGGACTAGAGGGGGAAAAAATAATGAAAATGAAAAATGAATACTATTCTGAATATTATTATGATAATTAGTATCATAATATTTCGATACGTTCGGTAATCCGACAGCGCAAAAGAATGAGCGAGAGAGGATCAGAATTAAGAATGATCCCAATAACGAAGGATTCGGGGTTAAACCTGCTCGGGGTTAGTGGGTATCGATCATTACTGGAGTATTTTACATCGACGGAGTATATCTCCAGACCTTCAACTGCTTTCTAACTATCGTCCATGATTATTTCCATGGAAATTGCCTTCTTGTCTCACACGGGAGGAGATCTGGTCCTTTCCAAGGAGATTATATTACTTGGTGACCGACGAAAGAAGTACATGTACGGATGTACTCTGTATGCACGCTGTATGTACGCTGTATGTACGGATGGATATCTTCTCCGACTAGTACCAAAGAGGAGTCCAGTCTCCAGAATGTCTGGAAATCAGTCATCCAGGGAGTTACCCTCAAGGGATAAAACACGACTGTTTAAAGTGAAAGGATAAAGGTGGACACCGGAATTCCAACTTGGATGGGTGATTCTAGATGATCTGTCCGGAGTACTCCGTCTCTGGCCTTGGTACTGGTATCTTCGGATCCCTGGTCGAGAACCCGACTGCGTCGATACTTAATCCCAATTAAAGTAGGATTTTCATTAAATTATATTATATGTATATTTATAATTCTTTTTATATGTTAATCAAAAAGGGTATATAAATATATGGAATGATCTATAGATATATAGAATAAGATAAAACTATATAAAATAATTTAAAAATAAATCAGAATAAGTAGATCCAGAAATAATTTGGACTCACCTTCGATGTGCTATATACAATCTTCATGATATACAGAGTACTAACCTACGTAGTCCCTCATCAAGCTGGTAATACTATGGAACAACTCATCCCTGCTCTCACACATCACATCCAGTTGACTGTCCGCGTCACTGGGTCTGACAGAGACACACGTAGCGCGATCATCCGACGATTCTATGATTGATGATTATATTATTTCCCAAGATCGACGGTTAACCACTCGGGAACGGCAGAGATACCCGAGCAAGTCCAAGAAAGATCGATGTCCGGTGATTGGTCATACCCAATACATTGAATGATCCTTGTCTTACCGGGTAATCAATTCTCTGATTGATTACCAACCGACGGGGTACGACGGAGGAGATATCTTACCAGAAAGAGACACTCGCCACCGCACAGGACAGAACTGACCCGGGTGGAGATTGAGGACTCGGCTCGGCACAGCAAGGAGCGGCCCAGATGTCTGGATGTGTGTGAGATTGATTATCCGTCCATGTTTCCTGATATTATTCTTGTACTATTGTTGTTCCTCCGACCGGAGATAGATCGGTGAACCTGGTTTCAGCCCGCCTCATCCGTCCACGTATCCAAGGATACCTCGCGGCACGGAAAGGGAACCACGACAAATCATTTGGGTTCCTGGACAATTTCCATGGTACGATCAACCCCATCAAATTCAATCCATATCCTGTTTTCTTCCTGTTTCCTTTCCTTTTTTTTTCTATAGATTTTTCTGTTCGTCTTCAAGGTGAGTATCACTTCAACACGCTGCCAATCATTCTGACGTCATGTCAATCTCATATAGTTGTCGTCATCGACCATTCTGTCCAATACTGGACGAATCGCTCCGATCAATTGTCGTGGTCGACTCTAGGCCTGGGTCGAATGAGCGACACGGAAACCACGGGGAAGTAGAGACAATCAACCACACGAACGTGAAAGATGTCCGAGTATCACCTCTGGCGAAAGAGATGATTCCATGATCGGCACGAACTAGCATACTCTCTGGGTGATGCGATCTGTCGGCAGCAAACATCATCGTGGCTGGTATCTCAGTGGTATCTACTACTATCCCGTCGGTTTACTCCGTCTCCAGATCCCCATCAAAGTTCAACACCATCCAATCAATCCACCACGTCCACCCCGTTTCCATGGCCTACGGTGTCCCTCAATAATCAATAGCAACTAAATGATGACCATGATACCACCACACCAGATAACGCAACCCAACGGTCGCATGGCTTGTCTTTCTCGGACCCAGCCGGAGGGGTACTGCATTGGCTGAACTTTGATCCAGGGTAAATAAACAACTCGATCGAATCGATCGCTCTTCCAGTCCCGGACGCTCGCTTCTCTTCCCCAGGATGCGGGAAGCGAAAGTTCCCACCAACGGCAATTGTCGAGTCAAGTCGAACTAACGAGAAGACGGTGTCAACACTAGCGACCATTGTCTGTACGACGCGGGGATGATCATCACCCATTGACATCCGACTTGATAAGGAAATCAACCCCGCCTTTTAGTGGCTTTCCCTCGAGACAGCCTCGAGACGGGCAACCAACAGGATTCTTGCTGTATTATCCCAACCAACGACCAGGGTTTCGGAAAGTCAATCGGCGACCGTCATGGTAAACGTCGATTGGTCAGTGGTCTAGTATTGGCGTATTACTGGCGGGCACTGGATCTGAATACAAGTGAGAGAACGTTCTAACTTGCATCTATTAGAGAATGGAGGGGTCAAGGGAGACTTCCATACCTCGTATTAAACATTCTTGTCGGCGCTGCCAGTCCCGAGGAATTTCTCTCCCTCAATCTAGCCAGTATAAAATCCACGAGGTAAATGGCTGGCCAGCCAACTTCAACCCAACCAATGGAACAAGAAACAACCACACTCATGGAGCCATACTCCATTCCCATGCGCATTAATTACACAATACACTAAACCACAACATACCACCAGCATTACAATACACACATACCACACCATACACACCCAACTAAATATAGACCGACAGCTCATACTCCAGGGTTAATAAATTATAAAGCCCATGCATCCACTCACCCAGCCACAGCAGAGCACTCAATATGAAATGCTCATTTCACCTCAAGGAGGGAAAGGGAGGAAGGAAGAAACAATATTCTGTGTCACGGACCCACCCCGGTGGGGGCTGAATTTGCGACTGTGGCGTTTTGGATGTCATAGTCCTTGAATTTCCCACTTTTCTACTGTACGGTGATATTTATGTTTTCATCGATGGATTTGGTCATAATATAGAGTGTGCTTGATTTACGGGTCTTAACAAGACAGGAACAAGCAAATCTCCAGATATAGGCTGAATCAACTGGTATATTCATTACCCAGTACTCCGTATCCGTACTCAGGACTGATCCATTCATATCATATATCATATCATATCATATCATATCATATCAACCCGACCTATCACACCCTCGAATTATCGCAAATAGTCGAATAATGAGATCTCCTCTTTCTTTTCTTGGTTTTACCAGGTACATACTCTGTAGTAGGTAGACATCCCCGGCCCATCACTCCATCACTCCATCACTCAAAAGTCAGATAGATAGATAGGTAGATACCTAGGTGTATCCCAGGAATATACTCCGTACAGATACAACCCCTTCTGGCTGCTACCTCGCTCCCTTCAACTCATCCTCCATCATCAAGACATGTATTGACCCCATGAACACCTCCCTAGAAGGCAACCAAAAGGCTCACCAGAGGGAGAAAAACGAGCCAATCAGGGGGGTTCCGACGTGAGACATCTCATGGTGAGTCAATAGGTAAGTAAGTAGGATGGATGATCATACCTCAGCTGTCGTTTAGATGGAGGGTACGTCTGTTTGTTTATGGCTCGATGTCTTCTTTCGCTATTTGCATTTTCTTTTTCTCTTCTGCCCTCCCGGGGTGATCGAAATTGTTGATATCTATCCCACTGACAAGGGAAACGTACGATGAACTATACTGCTAACTACATCACTACCAACCAAAAACAACAACCCAACTCCACAGAGAAAGTCTCGTTCCTACTCCTCATCCCCCATCCACGATATCTCCCTCCCCTCCAGAGTAATCATCAAACAAGCCCAGTCCTCCTCAATCTCCCCTCTAATTGGCCATGTGTCTCACCCATTTCGGCCGTGTGGGGTTTCGTTTCCACCGTCACCACTAATACCCTCTACCGGAGTACTAAGTTTAGACACCCAGTACAGAGTACACTGTACACCTAGTACCAATCCAGTCGAGGACCTAAATCCGGAAGACAATAGTTAGTCGCCGTGTCTTAGATGCATGGTCTGGTTTTGATCATGTTGTGCAGAGGGTTGGAAAGGTCCGACATGACCTACCTGTCTGCCTGTCTGTAAGTATCCGTCTCACGGACGGATAACACATGCGGTGTGGTGTGCATGGGTTGGAAATGCTTGGGGTTTATTGTTGGACTTGACTGGGTTGGGCTAGGTTGCTTGTGGAGGACAGGTACTACTTGCTTGCTTGTTACCAGGTACTAATTAGAGTAAATATCATGTCATGTCATGCCATGTCATGCTATGTCCATCTGTCGACTAGCCAATTCTTTATTGTTATCTCTAAAATCTGCAGGGCATACATATTTTTATTGTTCAAAGGTACTCACTTAAAACAACAAGCGAGTACTACATAATCATAACTCGTAAAATTCCAATCCCGTTAATTCTTAAGCAGGGAGAAAGGAGCATCAACCATGCCAAAAAGGAGAGAGAAAAAGAGAGAAAAAGAAAAAGAGAGAAAAAGAAAAAGAAAGAAAAGAAGATTATTTTCTCCCCGATCGAGGCGGTCTCCGATTCTCATCAATCATATCTCGCATATCCCGCTCCCTCATTCTCCTTTCCTCTCGAGGCCGGAAACGAGGAGCCGGTGACAGTGGCTTGTCGAGCATCGGTTGGCTAGGCTTCTCTGCCATCGAGGCTCGTTCCCGGTGGATCTCCTGGATTCGCCGACGGCGAGCCTGGCGAATGTCCTCTGACATTTCCACCAGGGCTGAAACGTCATCCTTTGTGGCGGTGTTAGCTGAAACAAAGAAAACAGGAAACACATGGGAAGGATGTAACAACGGGAAGGATGCAAATCCGGGAGAACGTAAGAACGAGTTGTGAAAAACGGGAGGAAAACGTGAGAAAGGCGGCATCCCACTTACATATTGCAGGTATGAAAAAATATAGTACGATGAAGAAGTCTCTTCGTACTCGTATCCAATGCGCTCAATCGCCTCTTTGACAACCAAATCCTTCGTAATCTCCGTCCAGAGATTGTCCTTCTTGTCCTTGAGCCCAACGTACCGTCGGCCGATCTTGCCCCGACCGCCGTCTATTTCTGTGCCGGGGGCGTTCTTGTCTTCCAAAGCGACCTTTTGTCTCGAGTCTCTGGCGAATCGAGGCTCCGGGAATGGGTCCGGCTCTCGCAGAGTATGCATTGGTTTAGGGCCAGCGTTGACAATGGCCCAGCCGTCGATGGCGTCTTTCCGTGGGCTGATGGGCCTAGAAGGCTCGGGGTCGTGGTGCTGGTAGAAGCTTTTGATCAGTCCGTTTTCTTCGCCGCTGTCGCTCTCGTCTTCGCTTGCGTCGCTTGAGATGGCCTTTGTAGCCTCCAGGAGCCGGTGGTCGACTACGGGATACTCTCCCTTTCCTGGGCCTAGATGCTCGGGGGAGACGCGATGCATGGGGATTGGGACTGGCATTGGGGGGCCGTTCTTGATTCTGTCTTCTGGGATGGTCTCCTCGCGGGGGGTCATTCCCCTCGTTTCTCTGTCATTCCACCGTAAGCATAAGTAAAGTCGATGTGAAGAGCTGAACATACCGTCGATGGAGCCTCTGTTCTTCGAAGCTGACTTCTGGGCTGGGCACACGGGGAGGCCGCGGCATTTCGTAACCTGGACGTATAAGCTTTGCTTCCAGGCTGTGTGTATCAGGATAATTCTTACCATGTCGCCCATGCCTCTGACGCACGCCAGGGTCTCGAGATCGTGGAGGAACACGAGCCAGCGTAGCAGAATCTTCAGATTCAGGCGAAGACTCATCACCATGTATACTAAGCTCTTCAAGCTCCTCCTTCCCAGAACTCCCTCTACCCCCCTTCCCAGGAATCACAACATCATCATCGTCATCCTCATCGTCTTCCATATCCGTCTGATACCCAGACGCAGGTCTCAGTCGTGAAGGCGGACGAGAATGGCGACTATTCCTCTCCCTCCTATACTCCTCCCCCCTTCCACCACCAGATAACGGACGCGGCTCCCCACGCTCAAACTCCAACCTCTTCAGCTTCTCCCCCTTACGCTGGCTTTTACTCCGGCGTATAAACTCATGGGTCTTAGGATGATCGCGCAGCACCTCCCGCGGAGGCAAAGAGCGCCTCCTCCCAACAGGAACAAGATCTCCCTCGGCTTCACTCTCCGGAAACTGGCCCGGATACTTCTTATCCGTGTCATACTCAAAGATACTCTCATGCTCGCTGTCAAACACAGGAGGCTTGGGCTTGCCCCGCCCACGCCGTCGATAGATCGGCTCGCGCTCCACCGATCGCGGGGACAGATCGATCTCGTCGCGGTCCCGACGGGGATGCTCGCGCATCCGCATGCGCTCGAACTTGTCGATCATCGGCGGGCTCGGCGCCCGGTAGGGAATCGGTGGGTCATCGCCGATTGGGAGCGGCGGTGGTGGCGGCGGCAGCGGCTGCTGCTCGCGAGCAGGCCGGCGATAGTACTGGCTGTGGTCGTTGGCGTAGATCTCGTCGTCGTAGTCGCGGGGGCGAGGACGGCGCGGCATGCTGATGCTATGGCTTGATCCCGGGTTGTATCTTGGAGGCGGGGTTGGTTCTATGGTGCGTTTCTTTTTTGTCGGTGGGTGCGGTCACCGAAGCTGAGGTTAGGCTGGCTGCGATGATGCGCTGTCTTCGTTTGGAGGGGCAATTGGAGACCCCATCGAAGAATTCGGCCACACAAACTGTATCTACGCTATTGAATGGCGTTGGAATAAGAATGGGAAAGCAACAAGATCGTCATGCCTAGCCACCTGTGCTGCTGGGACGACTACCTGTCGAGAGCTGGACAGAGTTGGCGCGTTGTCCGCACTTTCAACCCCGCGGCTGGCTGGGTTTGCTGATGTCATGCAGGACGGCGCCTAAGGCTTTTTTCTTTAGACTTTTCCAACTACGGGGTGGAGAGTTATATGACATGTATGCATGTGTCTGTTGAATTCGTTGCAGATTTTCTGTTGTATCTTTTTGGATTTTATCTATATAGATTGAAAAGAAAATATGACCATGGGTAGATTGGGTCAGGACCATGGAACGACTGACCAGGTAAATGGGTATCTGCCGCAAGTATTGGAATATGGCCAAACATATTTCCAAAAATGTATACAAATCATGTCTGTCGTGCTTAGCATGGTCAAGGGCTCCGCAATATGGCAAGACCTGTTCCCAAACAGCCATATCCCACATTTGGTATATGTGTAATTACGCAACTATCCAAACGCAAGTCGTTTCTGCCCTTTCTCAGGCTTACCGTGGCCACGACGGCCTCCCCTACCACGGGGATTAGAAGGACCGGAGCTGTTTGCAGGGCTAGACACATTATGAGACTGAGACGCCCGTACTGCCTGCCTCTCTTCGCTCTCCAGGTCTTTCGCGAAATGCCAGTCGTCATGTTCATGCTTTTCATAGTCCGGTAGCGACTTACCGCATCGATCGCAGGTGAAAATATCGGGAGGGGGCCCGATCGAGGTGGTATCCAAGCGATCATTCTCGGGGAGATGCGCGCTTTCAGTGTTCTCTGACTCGAAGTCACTAGAATGGGATTTCGGCTCCTCCCCGAGGGGCTTGTTGAAGAAGCGTTTGATACCGTCGTCTTCGATTTTCCTGCGCTTCTCGTTGCGCTGTTGTAGCTCGGGCGGATCGTTTTGGTCGCTGTTTCTTGCGGGGAGACTGACATCTCTGGCTTGGCTGCCTCGGAGGAGAAATGCGTCGATTGCTTTGTTTTTCGCAACGCCATCCTCGAACCCGCCAACACTCAAAGACAGGTTTCCGCATGGCCACAGGTTCCCCTCGCCTGCCACCTGTCGTAGTAGGGTTCTTCCGAGCTCAAAGAGCAGGTCGTCGTCTATCGGTGCCCCACCGGGGATAGCCAGCTGACGCGAGCGGGTCTGCTGTCCTTGCCTGTGATGTAGGGTAACGGTCCGCGGGCGTCGACGATGCTCCAATATGCCATCCTCAACAAGACGACCATATATGTCAGCCGCAAAGATACGTAGCCACTTCTCGGCTTGATCGACCGAATTGATGCTGGGGCGGAACGCCTTGACAGACGACATCGACTTTATCTGCGTCCTAGAATTGACTTCGCTCTTATCCTCTCCGCGAATAATATTGTAAATCCAGGAGGCCGTGCCGTCGTCTAATTTCGCCCGGAATTGCTCCAGGGGAACCTGCAGCAGCTCGCTGACTTGCTCTGTTCCGAAATGCGCGGCGACCTGATCCCCAAGCTTGCCTCCAAGCATTCTGATCTTGGTGAACTTGAACCCCCCGAGAAACTTTTGCACGGCGCGGTTGCGGACGATGGTCTGTTTGTCCGGCTTGTTGGTGGAGCTCCCCAATTTGGCCATCATCTTGTTCCGGGCAACGCCCGCGGAGCAGGTATACTGCAGTCTGTCCCACACGGCCGCCCGGACTGACCGCACAATCTCCGCTCCGATCAGCATGGCAATATCATCCCAGTCGGGGTCCTCCAACTCCGTCTCATTCTCATCCAAGTCCACAAGGCAATCCGCCTGGTTCCACTCCACAGCCGTCGTAGGCGGACGCGGCAACGCCGCCACCCGATCATCCTGATGTGGTTCCACCCTTAGCTCAGGATATCTCTGCAAGAGCACACTAAACACCAGCGACGACAAGTCGATAAACACCTCATCAACGCTAGCCTTCTCCAGCCCAGCCTCCGGCACGTGAGGTCCATCATCACCCCCCACCACACTCTCATGCCACTTGAACAGCTCCTCCTTCATGACCTTCAAGATCTTCCTCGACTCCGCACGGTACGGATCCAAACACACCTTATCCGTCGCCACCCGCTTAAACGCATCATCACGATAAGCCCACTTCCCGCCCTCCCCCTCCCGGAACGTCGCGACATGCTGGAGGGTAATCTGCGGACACAGCTTCTGGGCTTCCCTTGCGGCTATCAACCGCGTGATTCCGAACGCCCGAGCGGGATAGTTGATGGCGATAAGCGAGTCCCACTGCCGCACGGCGAGAGGCGCGTCGCGCGGCGTCTGGAGCCGCACCATCTCGCATTGCGCGTAGAAAGCGTCTAGGTCGACGTGCGCGATGACGCGCAGCGGCGACGACGGCGAGCACTGCCGGAGGAGCTGTAGGTGGCGGTGCGTGTAGCGAGAGTGGTGGTTCAGGGGATCGCTGGGGGCGAGGAGAAGCTCTGGGGAGTGCGACATCTCGAGAATGAGGATGCTCCAGTCATGGCGCTTTCTTTTCTCTCGCTCTAGTTCTTCGCGCCTTTCTACTTTCCGAGAAATTCAAACACGCGATAGGCTGGTGGTGTTTTCACCTCTTTCCAACTACCGATCGATGTTCGGAGGATATGCTACCCTCCCATTTGAGAAGTCTGGGTTGTCAAAAAGCTGACCGATAACATCACCGGATCTGCTGCACGTGAGGCCGGTGGAGAAGAAGTTGGATTGTGCCCGGTTTGGTTGGCGGTAAACTACATATAGAGGATTTTGCCGTTGTACTCCGCAACCAGCATCATTATCGGTCTACAAACTACAGAGACTGGGGCCCGGTATTATGGATATAGTTGTAGATTATTGAGATTTGTTACTGCTTGATTACTTTGTTTTTGTACTGCTGGCAAGTTTTGTGATACATCTGGGCTAGTAGGGTGTCTTATATACTAATTTCATCCAGCGATCGAGATATATATCGTATAGCACGGCCCTAAGCATACACATAAAATAGCAGCATCATTCACGGGGAGATATGGAATGTCATAGATCAAGGAATTAGTCTATCACCCACGGCCAAAGTATCTATCTGAATATCCTAGAACAGATCACGCTCTTTCTAATATTTTCGAAGGCTACACCTGACGTCGGTGTACGTATAGCTAGTAGAGGACAGCTGTCTGATATTGGCCCCCGACACATGTCAGCCCATGTCATCATCGTTCGACGAAACGCACCCTGCACACTAGCTCTGTAAAACCACAAACTCAGCGTTGAAATCTGATAGATATCTAGAACCAACCACGCTGGGCACAGCCAACCGCACTGCTATGCACATGGGGTTGACTGAGAAACGGGAACGAAGGATCAGTTAACGCGAAGCAGTCCAACAAGGCCCGTTCCAGCACCAATGGCGCGTAAGTCTGGCCTACCCAGCCAGAATAGATCTCGGGGGGAGAAGACACTTTGGTCACGTTAGTTGGGCGCCATCAGCCCATTAGCACCCGGCGGTAGAGTGCGAGCTCGAGTCATCGTCGTCAACAGACAGGGACGGAGATGACTGCATCATTATGACAGTGGTAAGCGGCTAAGCTTAGAGTTTGCGAGGCGGGAGGGCTCGGGCAGCCATGTGAGTCTCCAGAGTCTGCAGGCTGTACGATTGGCTTTGGTTTAGATCCATTCTTCCTTGAGGAATTTAGTGGTGTGTGGTGGTGTGTAAGGGTTGCGTTGCAGTCATGAGCCAGTCACCCTGCAGAGCAAAGACACATTCTCAACCTGCTTGTTAGGCTTGCGCATACACATTATGTACTGTGCAGTACCCGTACATGTGCTTATGTATGGAGTACAGTACCTCGATCGGTGATCTCCCGGTGTAGCGTGATCCGGAGACGTTGGGGGTCCCTGAGACGGCTATTTCAGTGGGCGGTACAAAAACCAGACATGACAATCAGGTCATACTGGTGGAATTCTGTGTGGGCTGTGGGTTGACTGATCCGCCGCAACAGGTCTCAGAGCGAAGGAGGAGGAGTCCCTGATGGGATCGATGCAGACACGACGACACCTGGATCAATGCTATTCGAGCAGATTCAACCTGGTCCACAAAAATGATACGCTCACCGCTGTGCAGATTTCGAAACTATCCATCGCCCTGGGATCAGAGTTTGTTCGCTCGTGATTGGGGGGGGGGGGGGCGCGTCAATTGATGGGTCACTCCATTATGGTTGACTAGTGCGAGGCAGACCGGTTCATTCTTTGGGAAAAGGCAACAGAGAGCGTCTTGTCTCCAGACTCGAGGGTGAGGCTGGTACATCTGTTCTGAGAGGTTCCCTGCTTCGTTGCCTTGCAGGGGTTTCAACCCGTCTCGTCCTCTTGCGTTGTTGGTACTTTCGTTGTCCAGTTCAGCTGTGTGTAACAAGTGCCCAGAAAATCATCTATTCTAGGTCTCTACAGGTTGAATGGAAGACGCGGACTGTTCACTGGTCCGCTAAGAGTTGGATCTTGCAGGGAATGGATAGCCGATCCAGCCACCTCGTACGTAAGTTACTTATCGACTTAAGAGTAGTCAGCAGACATGGCGGAGTGTCTTCTTGTGTCTTTTTTTCGTAAATTTTATCGTCAACATCATGAAACATGCCTCATACCTACGATCACATCACCACATAGGTTGATCATGTTACCGTTCGGGAAGAAAGGACCCCCTCCCAAACCCAATGGATGACGTTGGAACGGTCAGAACCATGGTTCTAGGGAAGCGGCCCGGGCGGGCAAAGGTTGGGGGGCGAGGCCCATGAGTGCCCAAAGCCCGCCCACGCATATGTGCCCAACTGGCACCGCTCAACGGTCCCTCATTGGTGGGGTAGTGACTCTGTCTGACCCCTCGGCTCCACCGCGTACCTCAATCCTATGTATCCTGTACCCACGCATCTGGTAGCTCCTGGGTACCGAATCTTGGTACCTAGGTACCAGCACTCGGTTGCCTCCCAGCCCGAAAACGAGATGCAATTCTTCAATGCAATGTTGCAATGGGTGCAGATATGCAGACTCTGACGATGCTGTGTGACTCACCCCCTGGCGTCAGTTGTTACATATTATTAGGGGAGCATGTCCTTCATCCGCATGGGGATGACTCTGTGAGCTGAATGATGCGGAATACCACCATCGTGACTCCCGATCGACCCATCACCATCGGCTTGATCTTCAACGGTTTATTGGGTGCTTGATTAAACTAGAGGAACAGCATTGGACACGATCAAAGGATCCGAAAGGACGACATATGGCCCACTCGACCACCCCGCCGAGTGGAGAGGGAGAGAGAAAGGGAAAGAGAAAGAGCCAGAGGACGAGTGAGGCTATCTCTCATAGCAAAGCCAGACCAATCTGGTCTTCTACGAGTCAATCCTTCGAATGAGTCCGATATTGAGTCGAGGCGACAGGAAACGAACCGACAAAAGAGACCCAGAAGGGGAAAAATGGAATCCAGAAAAGCAAATAAAACCAGCGCAAGGAAATCATCTCCATATCCCCCATCAAACCAATGACAGACTGGTCTACCAGCTACGCAGTCAGCCAGCAATATTGCTCATTTGGTAGGTAGGTAAGTACTGAGTCTACTGGTCCATGACCGCTGGTGATGAATCCCAGGCTGTTGTTCCTACGAATCTTTTTCGTTGTCACTCGAGTATGACTCGGCTGAAAATTCTCCGGTTGGAGTATGAAGAAAAGGAATCGAAAAAGAAGATTACCTCATGAAAGAAAAGAATAAAAAAAAGGCCACCGATGACTTTTTACCAGTGTAGTCATAGAAAATAGTAGTCTCGATTATACCGCCAGGGTCACGAAGAAGCAGACGGCTAGGGACAGGAAAATCTCCTGCAAGTCGGCAGGGCATCTAAGCCCTATTAGTCCATGCATGCTTTTCGGATGGATGCTCGAGTGGACAAAAGGTCTAATGATCGTTCTGAAGGTGGAGAAAGCAAGAGTCGGTCGTGGCACCAGACAGGCGCCAGGCAGCCCAAGCCAGCCCAACAGCCCAAGTTGCAGTCAGAGTCAATCAATCAATCAATCAATCCACACAGCCTTCTTTCTTTCTATTAAATTTTTTTAATAATAACAAAATAATAATAAATTTTTCTTCCTTGCCTCCTTCGCCCCCCATCTTCCTCTGTCCAGTCAGTTGTTATGGTTTTTCTTTTTCTCTAGCCGCCGCACCTGAATTTTCCCCTTATCTTCTGTCCTCATTGCGATTGCTCACCCACCTTTTCTTCCATCCCCCCTCCTCCTCTTCCTCTTTTCTTCCTCTTTCCTTTTCTTCCTTTCTCTCTCTCCCTACAACATCATCTGGCCGATCCTGCCAGTGGAAAAGGAAGACATATACCTTGTCTGGAATCCTGAAAAGTGAAAAGAAAAGGAAGCAAGAGAAACAACCCACCCATACACCACCACCACCAACCCAACAGGCAGAGACGGTCCCCGCCCAAGATCGTCACCCATTTTCCCCCTAAATACCCCCCCCCCCCAATCCCCCTCTAACGCTTGACACTGGGAGACCGTTCCTTCTCGCTTCACCTTTCTCACCCTCGCTTCTTCTCTCGCCTTTCCTCTCTACTCTATTCTCAGTCCGAACCCTGGTGTCTCTTGGATCAGACCACTTCAGGATCCTGAGAAGAACAAAGGAAAGGAAAAAGACCAATCCTTTGCATTACAGCCTTACCGTGGACCGGAACGCCCATCCAGGATTTCCTTCATTGATCTTCGCAGCCTCTTGGACAACCGGATAATATCTATCAGTGTGTTTATTATTAATTTGGGACCAAACGTCGTGTCGCCTACTTGCTCTGCATTGCCTGTCTTAACAAGAAAAAAAAAAGTCGGCTTCCCTTTGATTGTTCAGCCTTGGATTTCCCGGGACACAGTTGAATAAAACTGTATTTGCGGTGTTGCGTGATTCCAAAGACCTCCAGGAAAGAAAAGGATTTCATCCATCACCATCTTCCACTCCCAAGGACCCGTCAGCTCTCCCGGACTTCGTTTAGGCCATTTGGATCCGTTTACTAGTTACTACCTTAATCTTGGACTCTTGATTTCTCCCACTGGACAATGACTGGCCGTCATGGATACGACGCTCCTCAGCGTCAGAACGAATATTTCATCCCCGGCGATGGTATCAGCCGGGAGGTCATCCAAGCAGACATATGCCGTTATCTTGGAAATGATGCTCTCGTAAGACCTGGGAACCACAATGTCCGTATCCCGAAATCTCTTCTTCTCTTTTTCGCTCTCTCTTTTCTACTATATATTTTCCCCTTGCAGCGAGAATGCTCCCAGCGAAGCCGCTCAGCATACAAAATGTCTTGTTTGCTGTGTCTATTCCCATTACTGACTTGATACCAACAGGGCCGTCAGGGTTATTTCATCCGCGCTTACCGGAATCTCACTAGTGTAAGTTTTCTTGAAGAGATCTCTCTGGATACAAACCTGCAGTGGTGATAAATGGGAAGATGAGAGCATAGACTGACCACGAATCCACCCCACAGGAAATGATTGCAGACCTGAAGGCCGATTCCGCTCGGTGGGAGGCCGATGTCGCCCGACGTGCTGACCAGGGCTATCCTCGAGGTACTTATATTCAAGACTTCAGTTTATCGCAGGCGCCTAACAGGGCCACAGCAAGCTATGCAGGCTCCGTGCCAGAACCACCCCGCCCGCAGGCAGGACCCTCTCCTCCGCCTGCCTACTCGGCTCCGCCTACTCAATACATGGAGCCTTACCCGCCCCAACCGCCATACCCGCAATCTCAGAGCCCATCCTACCCTGCTACTTCCACCTACCCCGCTACTTCCACCTACCCTCCCACTCACCCGTCTTTTGGAGGATCCAACCAAAACCCCTATCCTGGCCAGCATATTCCCTATACAGCTGTCAGCCAACCTCCTGTGTCCGCGGATGTCCACCAGAGCTACACTTACGCGCCCAACCCCTATAGTGGTTACGAAAATGGGAGAGGTAATGCTGCTCCTAGATACCCTGGCCCAGGTTATGAAACGGATCCAGACTACTCCCCCGTGTCTTCCGGGATTGCTTATCCTCCCACTTCGGTCCCAGATGCCCGGATAGGAGGATATAATACCACCCCGGACTATGGGGACCGTAATAGGCAACGGGCAACTGGGGACTCTCGGCGAACCCGGTAGGCGACAGAATGCATTCATTCTCTTCGCCCAGCCCCCATCAAACATCTCACTTGCCCTCCCTCCTCGTTCAATCAACATTCTGGAATGACCTCGCCACAGGGGAATGATGATTCATGCCGCAGAGCGTCTGCACAATCACACCGTCCATGCTTCTACACTTCCCTATGGACTGCGCCTTTTTTTGTTTTTGCTTCTTGCCTTATTTGCTTGGAAATTTCTCTTCACGTCTAGCCTACTGGAGCATCAAACCGGGGACTAGATTGCAATCTTGCGAAGCCTAATTTCCAGGAAACCCGGACATTTTTATTTCTAGAGTCCTGGATGTCCCAGGAGGTTATCGTTAACTCGTTTTGAGACCTGAGGAACGTCTCCCCGACGTGGGTGAATGCCTAATTTGAATTGATAATGGTGCCACGATCTTTGAGAGGGCCACTTTTGGATTCATGCAAAAGATGGTCTGGGATGAGAGATTTTACGCGTTGGGTACATGGTGAATTGGCGGCTTTTTGACTTTGATGTAATACCGGACCTGGTTGTTCCGTATCCTTTGGGTCTCGCCTTCGGAATTCTGCCTTTATTTTTCATTTTTTTCTTATTTTTGATTGCTTATCTTCGTTGCTATACGTTTGATACTCTGTCTTGTTTGTCAGCCTGTGGATTTCCTTTGCATCGAAAAAGGGCTTTGTTTTCACCCTTCGATTTCTCGATTTGCTTTATTACATGTGGAGTCTGATGGAGCATCCAACTGGTCTTGCAAGACGTCAGCTAGGAGGTTTGATGATCGATATACAGTGATGCTGTTCACGAGCTATATGTAGATATGAGCATATATGGCGTTCGTTGTTTTTCTCTTCGGGGATGCGTCCCAAAGATGATTTATCTAATTATACAATGCATTGCTCGAAGCAACTCACCTTTCTGTATATCCATCGTATGTTATAGAATCAACGACTACGCCAAAACTGAGACAGTATCTACATACCATGACCTCACCCACTGGAAACAGTCATCTCAAGACCCAGCGCATCAGCTATAATAATCAACAGTCTCCTATTGGAGGACTGATTATGGGTGGACTACCTATATCAAAAACATGGTCTGAGACCCACCCTCTCTCTCGCTTACAAGAGTAATCCGACTATAGAGTAGAATATCTGTATTTGTATATGGTACCTCTACCATATTAGATTTGCACATATGAGCAGACATGTTGATGCAAAGCATTGAGTAGTGCTTGTTTCGACCGAGGAGGGACGGGATGGAATGGATATGCATTGCGTCGCACGAGGGGAGACGATCTAGTGTGGTTCTTCAAGGCGCGGTCTGCCTACTTTGATAGTTTTTGTATGTTTCTGAAAAATGATAAGGAAAAGAATGTAAGAGAGAGAATTAGCAGTAATTGTATTGTTGTCATGAAGCTTGATGTTCGAATTGCTTTATATCAAGGTATTGATAAATGTGAGAATCGGATATATTTCTCTGCTCCAACAGTCTTGTCTTGTCTGACTGCGGCAATATATGCGAACAACCCATGCTTCCTGGATACAACAGACGAGTACAGTAAAAATGTGTACTGCGCTACCCAGACAATCTGGTAAATGCCATATCCCTAAGTATTGACTGATCGGTGTCAAGGGTCATATATTTTCCATGCTAAATACACCAAAGAGAAAATCAAGTGACAAAGTTCAACTCCATCCATGAAACAAACACATACCACTGCACTGCCGGTTCCTAGCGACTAGGAGGGAGCGAGTTTATGCGTCTTCAAACCCTTTCGGGGGATTCCGGGGGCCCTCGGGGACTGTTGTGCAGAGATTATTAGCCAATGGAATTGCGAAACTAGACTGCAGGCCACGGGGGGAGACACAGAGATAGGGGGAGAGAGGCGACTGTGAATTGGGAAAGGAAAAGGGAGCTCCGTACTGGGATATGTCAGAGGGATAGGTTCGGGGTCAACGTCGCCGAAGGCGCGGCGGATTGGCGGCGCGGCGAACAGCATGACGGGGCCCATGGAGCCGATCATCAGGGAGTAGAAGATGGCGGGTTTCTCGATGGAGGCCCAGCGCAGGTAGCGGAAGGGGGTGGACCAGAACTGAGGGGTAGACATGGTTGCGGTGGAGCGATGGAAGAAACTTTTTGGGTGCGATGCGGTCGGTCGGGAGTCGACGGGTGGACTGAGCCTGGGAATAAAAATGTTAGGTCAATTGGCATAGACGGGTTGCGGAGAAGACTTGCGCTTCGACTCTGGTAGCGCACAACGACGACGAGGTGTGCGCTGAGACGGGGGGGGAGGGGTGGCTAGAAGGGTCGAGATAGAGAGGAGGAGGGGGAGAGGTTCGGCATGAGGTTGTGACGACGGGAAGGCGGACGGAACGGACTATGGAGGTTTGGAGGTCTTGGCGCTCGGTCCAAACACGTCGCCCGTTTATAGTAGGATGTTGGTGACACCACTTCAACTGACGACAATCTTCTGGCTGGTTTTCAATTGTCGACACACCCCGTCTGAATTTCTTCTTTTGCCATTGGATTCTGTTCCGCTGTGCGGACTCGCTCAAGATGCGGTGGTGTCTTTCTATTCTTCTTTTCTGCTTTTTGGCGGTGGCACATGCGTTGAGTAGCTCGGGGAACCGCCTGTTGGTGGTGTTGGAGGATGCGGACGACAAGGGCCTCTATTCTACGTTCTGGGGTGATTTAGAAGGTATGAAGCTGGGCTTCGGATGCGCGCTGATGGGCGAGACACTTACACCTCTCATTTTACAGCGCGCGGATATGACCTCGACTTCCAATCGCCCAAGAGCTCTGACCTGTCCTTGTTCAAGTACGGGGAGAAGGCCTACGACCATCTCCTGATTCTCCCCCCTCGATCGAAAGGTGGGCATTTGTCCTGCATCCCTTGAGGGTCTGGTGTCTTGTGCAGGTGAATTGACTCCGTCTGGCAGGGTTGGGCCCGGCTTTGAGCCCTAAGAATATCGTCGATTTCGTAAACAAGGACGGCAACGTCCTGCTTGGTCTCTCCGGAAAGTCGACCACGCCGAGCGCAATCAGCTCGCTACTCATTGAGCTCGACTTCCACATGTCGTCTGACCGCTCCTCCGTCATCGTCGATCACTTCAACTACGATACCATCTCCGCACCCGAGAAGCACGACGTTCTGATTGTTCCGCGACCAGGCCAACTCCGATCGGACACCAAGGACTTCTTCGGCGGCGAAGGCGTCTTGGCTTTCCCGACTGCCTCCCCCCACACCCTCGGCGACGATAACAACCTGGTTGCGCCTATTGTGCGCGCCCCTGCGACCGCCTACAGCTACAACCCCAAGGAGGATGCGGGATCCGTGGAGGAAGTGGCCGCTACGGGCTCCCAGCTGGCTATCGTGTCTGCCATGCAGGGCCGCAACTCGGCTCGGTTCACGCTGCTCGGCTCCGTGGAGAGTCTCCAGGACCAGTGGTTCTCCGCGACTGTCAAGACCCCCGGGAGCGGAAAGAAGACGCCGACCGCCAACCGGGAATTCGCCCAGCAATTGACGGCCTGGACCTTCAAGGAGACCGGTGTGCTCAAGGTTGGAAAGGTTGAGCATAGTCTGGCTACGGACGTTGAGTTGAAGGAACCGAACCCCACGATGTACCGGATTAAGAATGAGATCGTATGTCACACCTACATGAGAGAGAAGTGTGAGAGGATGCGATGGACCAGCAGCTGACATGTAATTCTCAACAGGTCTACAGCATCGAACTTTCCGAGTATGATCAGGATCACTTTGTCCCCTTTGAAGTCCCCACCAACGATGCGCTGCAACTCGAGTTCACCATGCTCTCCCCCTTCCACCGTCTCAACCTGGAGCCCTCAGGCCGAACCGCCAACAGCACCATCTACAGTACGCGCTTCACCGTCCCCGACCAGCACGGCATCTTCTCCTTCCGCGTCAACTACAAGCGTCCTTTCTTCAGCAACATCGAAGAAAAGGAAGAGGTGACGGTCCGCCACTTCGCCCACGACGAGTATCCCCGCAGCTGGAAGATCACCGGCGGATGGGTCTGGATCGCCGGCCTGTGGTCGGTGATCGGTGGGTTCTTGGCCTTTGTCGTCGTGTGGCTGTACTCTGCGCCGAAGGCGACTGTTGAGTCCAAGAAGACGCAGTAGTTGATATATTAGCACATAATTACTGAATGAAATCTTGTCTTGTTTTCGTGTACAATTTCCGTCAATGTACGACCGGGCACTCGTCAAAGAGTAGTTACTTTCGGTATTAAACCACGCAGCTCCGAAAAAGGAGGGATAGACATTTCTAAACTGTACAAGGCCTATAGCAGGACGAACCTAATCTAATATACATACATCGACAACTCCTTCCCATGCTGAATAAACCGACAAAAAGAAACACAACTCCCAAGCCCAGCGATACCCATGCGACCTCTTTTTCTTTTCTTTTCTTCATTTTTTCTTCAAATTAACCCCACCCCCTGTATTCTTCGCACCGCACAATATGACATCATTTACAAACCCCTCGTCTTCTCAGGATCCATCTCGACCTCAGTCCCATTGACCTCCTTAACCGTCTCGAACGCGGGCTTGCCACCATACAACTGTCCTCCAGATTGCGAGCTGCCGCCCTCGAGCTCCTTGGAGACAGCGATGGGCTGGTTTCCGCGAAATCGCTTGCGCATGTCGACCATCCCGCGCCTGGGGAGAGAAAGTATCAGCAATTAGAATCCAAAAGCATAGCCCATATTGAAGCCGAACACCCCCCAGGTGACCCGGCTCGGTGGTTCATCTACTCACTTGCACTCGCTGAATCCTTTACGGAGTTGTTGACATTTCGTGGGCAGTTCGTTGGCGAGCGGTTCGCTCAGACACTCGCGTGGGGTGTGGCGCTGGACCATTATACAATCTGATTCTTGGAGACATTGCGCGAGGGCATTTCCTGACGAGGGAAGTAGGTTAGCTGTCTATCCTTCTATCTCTCTATGGGTCTAGCGTTTGGGTGGATCGGGGTCTCAATCCGGGGTAGGAGGGGGGAATGTTCGTGTAGACTCTTGCGTATGGATACTCACGGATGTCAGTGCAGGAGCTAGGCATCTTGGTATACTGGCGATGCAACTCCAATCGCCAAAGGGTGAGGTGTGGAGAGGTGGAGGAACAATCGATTCCAATTACTGGACACCTGAGGACTCGCGGCAGAATTTGGGCCGTTCTTCCAATCGAAGGGCCGGAACGATACCGGGTATAATGCTGGTGGTCTGATTTGCTGAGCGGGCTATTTCGGCTTAGATAAGCCATCACATGAAGGCAGCACAAATCATGAACGGTTTACAATGACGTCGGCTGGCAGGGCCGATCGCTTCAGGGATTGTTTCTGGATTTTTGTCTTCCCCCCTTCTACCTGGGGTATTGCTTGTTACTACTATTGTCGCTTCTATGAGCAGAATGAACAGACTTTGCTATCGAGGTTTTCGTGCGACAATACTCATTTTCTAATCGTCTACGGAGTACAGCGGTATCTTGTTTGACCGCTTCTCGCATCATGGCGCGTGTGCCCGTGATTGGCAGGCTGTTTTGGTTTGAATACCTTGCCCTTCTTGCCTCGTTCATCCTGGTCCTGCTGGAATGGGTGATCCATATCATTACATTTTGTCTACGTGGGTTCCCTGACATACTTGTGTTGAAACTCTGCGAGAATCTGTTAAGGGGCAAGACTGGTGCTGACTTGGAATAGCGGATCCGGTGATCAACTTCTGTCACGACCGGTCCAAGGCCATCTTTAACAGTTTCGCCTCCTCCCCTGACGATTCGGGTCAGCGCAGTCGGGAGGAGCGGACAGCGGCGTCGGTGGCACAGGCCTCTGATTTCGCGGATATCTGCGCCCTGTTCGGCTACGAAGCCGAGGAACACATCGTCCAGACCCGCGATGGCTACCTGCTGGGTCTGCACCGCTTGCCCTACCGCAAAGGGGAGCAGAACCAGGGCCTACGCGTCAACCAGGGGAAGAACAGCCTGCGCAAGAAGGCCGTCTACCTCCACCACGGTCTGCTGATGTGCAGCGAAGTCTGGGTGTGTTTGTCGGAGGAGGAGCGATGTCTCCCGTTCCAGTTGGTGGAGCAGGGCTACGACGTGTGGCTGGGCAACAACCGCGGCAACAAGTACTCGAAGAAATCCGTCAAGTATTCCCCGCTGTCGACCGAGTTCTGGGACTTCTCCATCGACAACTTCGCCTTCCACGACATCCCAGACAGCATTCAGTACATCCTGGACGTGACCGCGCAGCCGTCCCTGTCGTACATCGGGTTCTCGCAGGGCACGGCGCAAGCGTTTGCGACCTTCTCCATCCACCCACTGCTCAACGAGAAGATCGACGTCTTTGTGGCGCTGGCGCCGGCAATGGCGCCGACCGGCCTGCCGAACCGCATCGTGGACTCGCTCATGAAAGCGTCGCCCAACTTCCTGTTCCTGCTCTTCGGGCGGCGGAGCATCCTGAGCTCCACGACGATGTGGCAGAGCGTGGTGTACCCGCCCATCTTCGTGCGCGTCATCGACAGCGCTCTCTCGCTCCTCTTCAACTGGAAGTGCCGCAACATCAGCCGGTGGCAGAAGCTGGCGGCCTACATGCACCTGTTCTCCTTCACGAGCACCAAGTCCGTCGTGCACTGGTTCCAGATCATCCGGCACCAGAACTTCCAGTTCTACGACGACGAGATCCACGCGCCCTTCAGCGTCGCGGTCAGCGAGCGCTTCTACAAGCCCGTCAAGTATCCGACCAAGAACATCAAGACGCCCATCGTGCTGCTTTATGGCGGCGAGGACAGCCTCGTGGACATCAACGTCATGCTGAAGGAGCTGCCGCGCACGACGGTGACCACGAAGATCGCCAACTACGAGCACCTCGATTTCCTCTGGGCCCACGACGTGGACCGGAAGGTGTTTGGCCATGTGTTCCAGGCACTGGAGCGGTATGGCGGTGAGAGCAAGCCACTGCCTGAGAAGAAGGTGGATCAGGTGAACGGCACGACGGACCATTGATGGAGTTTTCGCGGTTGGTCTTTTGAGTCGTGCAGTTATCTTAATTTCTTGATTGATATCTTTCCTTTTCTCGATTTTGCTGGCCTTCCCTTCCACATACCCTGGAGTATTCCCTTCCACCATGATATGATTACGATGGCCCTGGTTGATCCGGACGCGCCCTGATCCAATCATGTACATACCCCACCATGTATAGACCTTGTTTATTCTTCGCGTATCCTCCCGTGTTATGATATTTACCACAATAGACACAAACAATCTACATCCCACTCAAAACCGTTTTACACATGTAGCTCGAACCAGACCCAGCCCACCGCCGGGATCGACACTCTGCCTCAAACAGAAACTGACAGGGCACGGAGCCGCTATTCCCCATTTCCCAAGGGATTAACATACCCGCTGCGGACGAACCCTGCACTGCCGCAGTCGCATACATCCGGTACAGGGTTCATTGACAGACGGATACCGAAGTAGGTAGTAGGTAGGTAGATAGTTGACGCTGGTTGACCGTTTCAGCCACAGAAACTAGATGCAGGGTAGAGGGTAGAGGGAACTCCGGAGTCGAGACTCTCTAGAGAGACGTTGTCCGTCAGACAGACATTGTCACATGTATACTACCTCCATGGGACGGGATTGATCTATGACCAGGAAGGGAAGTCTACTGAGAAGGATCCGGTAGTTTATGTCAAACGGCTGTATTGCCTTGTTTGGAAACAAGATATATAGATTGATGTAGCATCAGTTGCCGTACTCCGTGGTTAGTGGGTATTAGACTTCGAGTGGCAGGTAGGGACGGATTGCCCAGGGAAGTTAAAATTGTAAAAAAAAACATAATGGAAATCAAAGGTAGATCGACTCGGGAAATGGGCCAAGTCCCGATGCAATTGCCGAACGGGCCTTTATCGGGCGTTAAGATCGATCTGGTTGATTCATATACAGGCCTTCTTGATCCAGTTGTCTGGGATAGACAGTAGGGGCGTTCGAGAGCAAGGATGAAAGAGGAGGAGGAGGAGGAAAAGGAAGAGAAGAAGGAAGAGAAGATGATAGTAGTCAGTGTGAGCTCTGTATATCCCTCATAATGGAATGGGTACGGAGGAATGCTCCGTCCATTCAAGCTCAAGGTTCACCCAGTTCCTTAGCATCACAAACTAGGTGCCTAGATTGATAGGGGAGGTTGGTTTCCCCTTCTGGAGCCGATGGAACTGATTTTCCTGGAGTTTTGCTGTTTTGGGAGACTTGTTGTGTTTTTCTCATTGGCTTTGCTATCTAGTCCAATCATTCTTGTCTTTTGTAGGGTTGTTTGGATTGAATTGGATTTTCACCAACAATCAGATCGGCCTTGGGGGTTTCTTATAGGTCTCTTGATGTTGGAGTGCGCCCGACCGGTACAGCTCTGTACAGAGTAAGTAGTAGATGATGATTCCTTTGGCGGAATTGATCCTGGTTTGTTCTTCCTTCCTTTCTTTCTTTTTTTTATGTTGTCTTTTCGATCTGATTTGATTTGTTCTATGTTATATCTTAAGGGGTAGCTAAGGATTGTCTATTTTTATCTCCGTCTTCAGGATAGTATAGTATCGTGACTAGGGACTTTTCGGATCGACTGGAATCCTGGAAGAGGCTCTGGTGTCGGAAATTAGCAAGTTTAGAAAATCTCAGGGATATACAGGGTCTATCTTAGTCTTCCATAATGATCTTAGAAACCTATTAATTCTTCTTTTATAGACTAATAGGGAGAATATAAACCATACTTGATCTCCACAAGTCCCTGGATTCTGCTCACCGCCGCCGCCTTACTCTTCCTCCACCAAGGACAATCAATATCAATTCCTCTTCAATCCTCTTCCTCGATCTCTTGAATATACAAGTATTGATATCGCAATCGTTCTCTCGGTTGGTGTGTCGGAGTGTACAGGGAAGGTAGGTCTTCCCCCTCCACCAGACCAACTCACTCGGGTCCAGCTACGAGACTAACCTAGGTTCAACCTCAACCCCGTTAGTTTCCACAGTCTAGATCCCGCCCTTGTCTTCCTCTCTCTTCCTTCCTCCCTCCTTTTACCTCTCTACCCTCTCGTCCTCTCCGCCTCACACCTCTTGCGGTCCCTGGGTGTTCAATTCCGTACAGTCCGATCGTCAGCGCCCTCGAACGCCAGACACTGTGGTCGAGAATTGACTCCGTCCGATGTAAACCGATCGCCTGGTCGCTACCTACCACCCTGCCTCGCTCGTACCGTCGCACCCCGCCTTCATCCACGTCGCTATCCTTCCTCCCACAGGGGGGAAATTTGGATTCAATTCGATCTCATTCGATTGTGGGGGATCCCCTGCAGAAACAAACAAAAAGTGTGAACACAAACAACTGGGGTGGATTTGGATTCGATTTGATCTTTGGTTGATTTTATTTTTCTATTGGACGGAACTCGGCAGACCAGAGAGAAAAAAGAGATTCAGCCTTCTGGGCCTCGACGTTCGTCCTTCTGGATTGAATCGAATTGGATTGGATTGGATTGATCCGACCGCCCACCCTCTCTCGCCCTCTCGCCCCCTCTCTTTTCCCCACGACCCACCGCCGAAGGATCAGGAGATAACACAGCGGTGTCCGCCCTGCCATCGCCCGAAGCTCCCCCCTCCGCGTTTTAGTGTTTCCCCGTGGCACCAGCAGGCCGTCTGTCCTTTTACTAGCATCGTTACGATTTCGTGGATTGAATCCGTGCATTGCTGTCTTCGCAATGCGGCCCCAGTAAGTCTTGTCCTGGCATTGGTCGTGGCCTGATCGCGTGGCGCTAATTGGTTTTGCCTTCTTAGACGGGAGTATCATATCGTCGTGCTAGGCGCTGGTAGGCACCCATTGTACACCGCCGGGATCTCTGGAGGTAGTTTGGCTGGTGCTGATAACTTGCGTGCGCTGTAGGAGGTGTGGGGAAAAGCTGTTTGACGGGTATGACACATCTTGCCCAATCAATTCCCTGGGGTTGAGATCCTGTTGCTTCCCCCGCACAGCGCTGGATCGGAGAGCCGTTGTCCTTGGTCGCCATTGCTGATCGTCTGCCGCAGCTCAATTCGTCCAGAATGTCTGGATCGAGAGCTATGACCCCACCATCGAGGATTCATACCGGAAGCAGATTGAGGTTGATGTAAGTCGTGTCGCATCTCGTATCCTTCTCCGTCGGCCCAGTTACTGACGCTCACAGGGACGACAATGCATCTTGGAAATGTGCGTTGACACTGTGGCGCAACAATTGTGACCACTCGTGATGAGTTCCCCCGTAGTTCACAAGAGTCACACTGACCTTTGACCTTTCTACAGCCTCGACACCGCTGGAACGGAACAATTTAGTAAGTCTGCCGCATGTACATCTCCGCCAAGAAATCCCACTGACCCGTCTCGCAGCGGCCATGAGGTATTCATGCCCTGACCCGTTGCCCGTTTGGTTGGCCCGTCCCCGGCCAACGGGCCCCACGACCCCACTCAGTGCTAATGATGTCCTTCCAGAGAGTTATACATGAAGCAGGGCCAGGGGTTTCTGCTCGTTTTTTCGATTACCAGCATGTCCTCGCTGAATGAGCTCTCAGAGCTCCGAGAACAGATCATCCGCATCAAGGACGACGAGAAGGTCCCAATTGTCATCGTGGGCAACAAATCCGATCTCGAGGAAGATCGCGCCGTGCCCCGTGCGCGGGCTTTTGGCCTGTCCCAGAGCTGGGGGAATGCGCCGTACTACGAGACCTCGGCGCGTCGACGCGCCAACGTCAACGAGGTCTTCACGGACCTCTGCCGACAGATCATCCGTAAGGATCTCCAGGGCAGCTCCAAGGGCAGCGACTCTCGCAAGCGGGACGGCTCGGACCGAAACGATCGAAAAGGCAATCGACGACGACGCAAGGGGCCTTGCGTGATCTTATAGACGGGCGGTGTTGTCCGCCCCGGCACCACGAGTGGTTCTTCGACCACTCTCCCGACCATTCCCCGTATGAGTTCCGACCTTCGTTTCCTTCACCGGCTAGAAACGTTTCTATTGCACATACCCATCCTGATTTGAAACCTGCTTAATGTCGCACTGTATGTCACGCCATGTTTCCGTACGCTGCCAACGATAATAGATATATGTTCACCTTATAACTTTGGACTTTGATCTTTCTCTGGATGCGGAGTTCCGCCATCCACGTTTTGGAATGAACCCACCGCACTGGAAATTCTACTTCTCTTCCTGTTATTATCATGTATCCTGTCCTATCTTCTCCTCTGTCTCCTTTCTTATTCGTTGGCTGTCTGCAGCCTTGAACTGCCGATCTACCTGTTCGGCAATGCTTATATATCCGGGCTTGTCCGAGACGGATGTTGGTTGAGAATGTTGACTAGACGAGGGTCTCACGACCGCTGATGTACTTCCTCAAGATTTGTCCAATCCAGAACGAACTTAATTTAATTCAATGTAGAACTCGCACCTATCGGATATGCTCGGATGATTCAGGAGTAATTGGCCGAATGTATCAAGCGAGATGATTATGCAGGACCATCTTACAACGGACTAGGTAAAACATGCCCCGCCTTAAAAGTCAATTTCCAAAGTGTTTCTCCATACACACACAACCTCCATCAAACCATCTCACTTCTCATCCGCCCAAGCCATACCATATACTCAATCAATCCCACAAATCCCACTTTAAGACACCTACCTATCAACCAACCTACCCACCTATCCAACAACCAAAATGACAACCTCCACCCCATCCCTAACATTCTACGACATCGCCTTCCGCCCCCCCGTAGAAACCAACACCTGCGCCCCCAACCCCTGGAAATCCCGCTACGCCCTGAACTTCAAAGCCATCCCCTACAAAACCACCTGGGTCGCGCTCCCCTCCATCGGCTCCGTCCGACGCTCGCTCAACGTGCCCCCCTCGCGCACCTTCGCAGACGGGACAGAATTCCACACCCTGCCGGTGCTAACCGACGCCTCCATCCCGGACTGCCCCCCCATCGGCGACTCCTTCGACATCGCCATCCACCTGCAAACGCACTACCCGGACGCGGGGCCCAACAGCGAGGACAAGAGCAAGAATGACCTATTCCCAGCAGACACCCCGCTAAACTACACCTACGAGACAAACGCGCAGTTCTACGCCCCGCTCAGCAAACGCAGCGAGTCCGACCCCGTGCTGGCGGCGTACGCGCGCTTCAACACGCACGTCGACGCGGCGTTCAGCACGCATGTCGCGCTTGTTGTCCTCGGCATGCCGCTTGATCCTGCCACCGCGGAGGAGACGAAGGCGGAGTTTCTGCGGCGCGCGGGGATGGACGATTGGGAGGCGCTGGGTGTGAAGGGGGAGGCGAGGCGGGCGATGATTGAGTCTTTGAAGGGCGCGTTGGAGGGGTTGGCGGGGTTGTGGGGGGGTAGTGAGGGGCCGTTTGTGAGGGGGGAGGAGGCTTGTTATGCGGATTTTGTGCTTGGGGGGTGGTTGAGGATGTTTGGGGAGATGTTGCCTAGGAGTGAGTGGGAGGAGGTTGCGGGGTGGTTTGGAGGCGTGTTTGGGAGGTTGGATGAGGCTTTGAGGGGGAGGTTTGGGGTGGTTGTTTGATTTCTTTTTCTTTTTCTTGGGTCTTTCTCTTGTCTTTTTGATGAGGGAGAGGAAGCGGAAGGAAATGTAGACTGGGTTGTAGATGTCTTGGTATAGGTATACTTTGTTGTATGTACATACATGTCGAGTGCTTCTCAGATACTATATACTATGCTATACTATATACTCTAGATATCTTGAGTTTTTTAGTACCAATGATATTCCAATAACATAGTACACTCATATACTATAAATCAGGGTTAACCTACAGCTATCTTTTATACTAGAGTAGTTAACAACACTAACTAGTAACTAGCAGACTTCAACATATCTACTATCTCAACTACATCCTAAACACCCCAAACTTCGTCTTCACCTCCTCAGCCTTCCCCCCCAAAGCAGCCGCCAAGCTCAACCCCAGCACCTGTCTCGTCTGCGCCGGCGGGATCACCCCGTCGTCCCACAACCGCGCAGACGAGAACACCGCTTCCGACTCGCGGTCGATCCGCGCCTTCAGCTCGGGGTCTGCCGTGCGGCCGACGGCCTCCATCACGGACGAGAGCTGCTCCGACCCCATCACGCCGATCTTGGCGTTCGGCCACATGAAGAGGAAGCGAGGGGAGTAGGCGCGGCCGCTGGTTGTGTCAGAATTAGCCATTATTGCGTATAAGAAAAAAGGGGAACATAGTTATGAGGATAGAGAAAGAGAGAGAAAGGAGAAAGTGAACGTACCACATGCCGTAGTTCCCAGCACCAGCGCTCGAGCCAAACACGACCGTAAATTTAGGTACATCGGCGCACGCGACAGCCGTGACCAGTTTAGCGCCATTCTTAGCAATACCACCCTTCTCGGCATCAGCGCCGACCATAAAGCCCGAGATATTCTGCAGGAAGAGCAGCGGAATCTGGCGCTGAGCGCACAGCTCAATGAAGTGTGCGCCTTTGAGAGACGACTCCGAGAAGAGGATGCCGTTGTTGGCGACGATGCCGACGCGGTGGCCGAAGATGCGCGCGAAGCCCGTCACGAGCGTGGTGCCGTAGTCACGCTTGAACTCGGCGAACTCACTGCCGTCGACGATGCGCGCGATGACTTCGTGCGCGGAGATCTGGCGCCGGAGGTTGGTGCCCACGATGCCGTTTAGCTCGGCTGGGTCGTAGATCGGCTCTTTGATGGCTTCGCCGGCGGGGAGTGAGAGGGGCGTGTTGGTCGTCGGGTAGTTGAGGTTGGAGATGGATCGTCGCGCGAGGACGAGAGCGTGCGCGTCGTCTACGGCGAGGTAGTCCGTCACGCCGGAGATGGAGCTGTGCAGCTGGCCGCCGCCGAGGTCCTCCGCTGAGACTTCTTCGCCCGTGGCGGCTTTGACGAGCGGCGGGCCCGCCAGGAAGATCGTGCCTTGGTTCTCGACAATGATGGACTCGTCGCTCATGGCGGGCACGTAGGCACCGCCCGCGGTGCAGGGACCCATGACGACGGAGATCTGTGGGATACCCTGGGAGCTCATGCGAGCCTGGTTGAAGAAAATGCGACCGAAGTGCTCCTTGTCCGGGAAGACGTCCGCCTGGTGGGGGAGGTTTGCACCGCCCGAGTCGACCAGGTAGATACACGGCAGCTTGTTTTCCTGGGCGATCGCCTGCGCGCGGAGGTGCTTTTTCACGGTGATGGGGTAGTACGTGCCGCCTTTGACGGTGCTGTCGTTGGCCACGATCATACAGCTCACGCCCTCTACCGTGCCAATGCCGGTGATGATGCCGCCCGATGGGACCTCTTCTCCGTAGACGTCATGGCCCGCGAGCGGGGAGAGCTCCAGGAAAGACGTGCCGGGGTCGATCAACGCGGTGACCCGGTCCCGGGGGAGCATTTTGCCCCGGGCGATGTGCTTGTCTCGTGCCTTCTGCGGTCCTCCCTGTGCGATTGTGTTGTGTAGATTGGTCATCCGGTCGACGAGCTCGTCCATCTGGCGGCTGTTTTCCTGGAACTCGGTGGAGGTCGGGTCCACCACTGTGGGGAGGACCGACAGGGCGGAGGC
Source organism: Aspergillus taichungensis (assembly GCA_002850765.1). Taxonomy (NCBI): domain Eukaryota; kingdom Fungi; phylum Ascomycota; class Eurotiomycetes; order Eurotiales; family Aspergillaceae; genus Aspergillus; species Aspergillus taichungensis. The sequence continues at coordinate 20,731 of KZ559584.1, read as the reverse complement.
ATGATGCGGGTGTGAGTAGTTGGCGATGGACCTCGAGAATTGTGTGCAACGAGGTGCTGGCCGGATATAATGGGGACTTCGTTGAGTGAGGAGCCTTCGCGACGACGGAAGGTAGGAGGAGGATCTGGAGGCGAAGCTCCGGAGAAGTGGAGACGGAGCACGCATTGCGGGGATGATCGTGGGGAGAGATCGATCAAGTCAGATCAAGCAGAATCAAGAGCGTCAAAATAATTCAGGACGAGAGCATGGTTTTTGAAGACGGAGATATGAAGATGTACGATTGAGAAAGGCAGAGACGCAGGAAAGAATTAAAAGTCAAGTAAGGCGCAAGATCACGAGAATGCGGAGTTGACGCCGGGGATGGCCGCGTCTATCCGCGGTTGGCATCGGCGGAACTATCTTGCCCTTCTTCTTCTTCTCCATCATTCTCCCTTGTCAGGATCCCCTCCGAATCTTCTCATCAATCATCATTGCTATACTCAATCAACCATGGCTTCCGTCTGTCGACTGCCCTTTCTCCTGCGCACGTCCGGCCGCCCCTTGTGTCGGCTGGGACGAAGCCCCCTCACGCAGTCCCCCGCATTGCGGACACTGGCCACCAAGCATCCCCAGGGCTTCACGCCGCCTACGGAGGACGATCTGCATGAGCTGCGAGAACGGGTTCAGGAGTTTACTCGTTGGTCTTCCATATTTATCTACCTTTGACTGACAGGATGCTAACAATGGAGTGCACAGGTCGTGAGATTCCCGAAGAAGTCGCCGCGCGTACAGACGCCCAGAATGAATTTCCCGCGGACATGTGGAAAAAACTGGGCGATGCCGGGTAGGTGGCTACTACTCTCATCCGGTGTAAACATATCTGACGTGTCGCAGGCTCCTCGGCGTCACCGCGAACGAAGAGTACGGAGGTCTGGGAATGGGCTACCAGGCACACTGCGTCGTCATGGAGGAGATGAGCCGCGCATCAGGTAATTTTATCGACTCACCATTGAAAGCCGAGAAGAAGAGCTGCTGATGAGTGTCTACGCAGGAAGCATCGCCCTCTCATACGCAGCCCACTCCCAGCTCTGTGTCAACCAGCTCTCCTTGAACGCGTCCGCCGATCAAAAAGAACGCTACCTCCCGGGTTTACTGTCCGGAGAGAAGATCGGTGCCCTGGCGATGTCAGAACACTCCGCCGGATCAGACGTCGTCAGCATGAAGACCACAGCCAAGGCAGTGGACGGGGGATACCTATTGAACGGGACAAAGATGTGGATCACGAACGTACGTTGCTCCCCAACCTACACTCCGCAGCCCACACTGACATAACTTGCGTAGGGCCCCGACGCAGATTACATTGTAGTATACGCCAAAACCGAGCCCGAAAAGGCCTCCAAGGGTATCACAGCCTTCATCGTAGAAAAGTCCTTCAAGGGATTCTCGTGCGCCCGCAAGCTCGACAAGCTAGGCATGCGCGGCTCCAACACCGGCGAGCTCATCTTCGACAACGTGTTCGTGCCGCACGCCAATGTTCTCGGCGAGATCAACAAGGGCGTGCGCGTCCTGATGGAGGGTCTAGATCTGGAGCGACTGGTCCTCAGCGCCGGTCCGCTTGGGTAAGCTCTTCCTTTCCCTCTCCCCCCCAATCCCCAGTTCCGCTCCCCATTGGGAAAGTTAGGAAAGAAGGAAGAACAAAAGCTGAAGATGACAGAATCATGCAAGCCGCCCTCGACCTCGTGCTCCCCTACACGCACGTCCGCAAACAATTCAACACCCCCATCGCCCACAACCAGCTCATCCAAGGCAAGTTAGCAGACATGTACACCAAGCTGGCTGCCTCGCGGGCCTACACGTACACGACGGCGCGCGAGATCGACAACTCCGCCGCGACGGGGGTGAACATCCGCACGCAGGACTGCGCCGGCGCCATCCTGTACGCTGCGGAGCGGGCGACGGAGTGTGCGCTGGACGCGATCCAGCTGATGGGTGGGAATGGGTATATCAATGAGATCCCGGCGGGACGGTTACTGCGAGATGCGAAGCTTTATGAGATTGGGGCTGGGACGAGTGAGATTCGGAGAATGGTCATTGGGAGAGTGTTTAATAGGGAGTTTGCGTAGTGTTTTAGTGACTGATGTCCCCGTTGTGCATATTGATTTGTTTACCGACCATGTTTATCTATGTATAAGGTATTTACATGTAGCAGGGTTAACTCATGTGTTGAGGGGCTAATCCGCCTCAAGATATTTTGCTTTGATTCTGTAGGATCTATTTCTTGCGTCGCGTGGATCTGCGAACTGGGGTCGTTTCTGTTGGCGGTGGCTGCTCCGTCGTGTCCCCGACTTTCTTCGAGGCGACTCGCTTTGACCGTCGGCCGTCGTCATTATTTTCGCTTGATACAGGAGGCACCTGAGAGACAGACGCTTTGCGTTTCCTCCCTCTGGTGGTCCGTGGGGTAGTCGGTGGTTTCGTCACTTCCTCGTAGCCTTCGTCCGCCGCGGAGGTACCGTTCGTCTGATCCGGCTGAGTCTGCATTGCATCAAGCGATCCGTTCACTTCGATGGAATTCTCCTGCGATGTCTTCGAGTCCACAGGGATGGTGGAAGGCGGCCTGACGACGCGGGTGGTACGCACCACTGCCGGTGCCGGGACTTTCTCCACCGTCTTCTCGTCATCAGCGTCATCCGGAACACTCTCCACCGCTGGAACGGGTGATCCTCGTGTCCGACGCCCTCTTTGCTTGCCCGGCTGCACCGCAGGAGCGACACCATTAGTCACCGCCCCACGCGGTCGACCAGCGCGGGATCTCTCCAGCGCGGGATGTGAATTCCGGAACACCTCACGCCAGTTCTTCAACAAAGCAACCTTTTCGCCCGTACCCGGCTGGTAGAGGACAACCTTGTTCTCGTCTGCGGGGGACTTCCACATGACACTCTGGAAAGACTTGCAGTCTGGCTGGAGGGCCGGATTTTGCTGCAGTGGTTGCGATTTCTTTGACAGATGCTGTGTCCGCTCTTGTTTCTGTTGTTCCTTGGTCTTGTTCGGCCACTGGCCCATTGCGCGTAGGCGACGGATGGCGGTGGGGTCTTCGTCGTAGAAATCGTCTGAGAGCTCTTCCCAGTCGCTGAAGTATTCTTCGGCTTCGAGGACGGGGTCGTCGACGTAGAGAGCGTCATAGTGGGCGGTTGCGGCGAGATCATCCTGTTCATAATATGTCAATTTGCTAGTTCTTGCTTGTTGGACCGGGTGATGATGGATAGGCTTACCGCAGCGTCTGGTTCGGGTTCCTCAATCCAGAAGATATCCTCGTCGAACTCGTCGTAGTACTCGTCGTCCGACATGGTGGACGTTTCGCGTTTTATACAGAAGGACTAATGTATGACGCAACACGGTCGTGGTGCTCTCTTGGCAAGATGGTAACTGTCGCAAGATGGTCTATCGCAGACTGTGGAGAAGCGGGCATGGAAGGATAGGTAAGGGCGAGAAACAATGCGACACGAAGACCAAGAAGGGTATGGGATGGAATGCACCAGCAGTCGCATTCATCCGAGCTAGCCGCTCAATCTGTCCAAATGTTAAGACAATCCAGCAGAGTCCCAATGCACAGGTGGTGACGTCGAGCTGCAGGCTGTCGTTGGTGCTTGTGCTGGGGGTGGAATGTGAAAAGCAAACGAACGCAGAGAAATTCATTATTGATTAGGAAACCGGCGAAGGCCCACTGCGTGACCGCCTTCCGGATTAAGATATTACCCCAGGGCTGGGTCAGGGCAGCATAATGACTAACCATCGGGCATAAACATAATGTACAAGTATACTTTGACTACGGGAAGTATATCCGTCTTATACGAACGTTTCCTTTTTAGGTGCCCGCATTACTTTGACTCAACTATAGAAGCTCGTATTATGTTGGATGTGCGGGGACATCCCAAGTACTCTCTTGATATAAATATTGGTCCCTCGTCGCTGCAGTGCTTGTCTCTCCCACCATTCTCGTGAATCACCTCTTTCTTTTGAAAACCGTGTTGACTACCTCAAAATGGCCGACGAGCTCGAAGCCAGTTTTCAAGCCGCTATCGATGGGGGGAAGATACGCGGAGCTGTGATCTGCGCCACCGACGCCCTAGGTCACTTCGTTTACAACCAAGCCCTGGGAGAACGCACCCTACTCTCCGGTGAAAAGCGCCCGCAGCAACTCGACGATGTGCTGTACCTGGCTTCGGCTACCAAGTTGATGGCTTGCATCGCGGCCCTCCAGTGTGTCGACGACGGTCTCCTGACCTTGACGGCCGACCTCTCGTCCATCGCCCCCGAGCTCGCAGCCAAACAGGTTCTCACAGGCTTCGACGATGCCGAGAATCCTCTACTAGAACCACAAGCCTGCCCCATCACCCTCGAGATGCTGCTCACGCATAGCTCCGGCCTCACGTACGACTTCTTAGACCCAAATCTCAGCAAGTGGCGCGCAAAATTCGCACCTCCCGGACAAGACACAAATGAGCGTCGACCAGTCGAGGAGTCCTTCAACTACCCCTTGGGGTTTCAACCCGGCACCAATTGGATGTACGGCCCGGGGCTCGACTGGGCGGGCCGCATCGTAGAGCGGGTCACGGGGCGTACCCTGGGAGAGCGGATGCAAGAGCGAATGTTCGACCCTTTAGGGATCAACGATGCTCAATTCTTCCCCGTCACGCGGGAGGACCTGCGCGCGCGTCTCGTCGACCTCAACCCCGATGACCCAGAGGCGCTCGGTCGTGCCGTGCTAGGCGGCGGTGGAGAGATGAACAAACGCGGACGGGGCGACTTTGGCGGCCACGGTCTTTTCATGTCAGGGGCCAGTTTCATCAAGGTCTTGCGCTCTCTGTTGAGCAATGACGGCAAGCTACTTCAGCCGAAGACCGTTGATGACATGTTCAGCAATCATCTGAGCCCGCAGGCAGCCGCGGAGCACCAGGCAAAGCTGGATGGCCCCATTGGGTCCCACTTTAACGTCGGTGTCAACACTGGGGCGAAGTTGGGATACGGTCTGGGAGGCTTGCTGACGCTGGAAGATATTGATGGCTGGTATGGGGAGCGGACGTTGACTTGGGGCGGTGGCCTGACGCTCACTTGGTTTATTGATCCCAAGAATGATCTGTGCGGTGTTGGCGCCGTGCAGGCCTCGCTGCCGCTTGACTATGCCGTGATAGACGCTTTGAAGCAGACCTTCCGTCGCGGTGTCTACCATAAGCGTGCGGCTTGGAAAGAGAAGCAGTAGATACTCGGATCATGATAGGGACATATCAAGAGATTGACCATATTCACCCCAATCTAACCCAATATAAATCTGAGTCCAGAAGGACGATGTCCTGGATCAAATCTCTATTCCTGCATGGACCAGATGGCTCGTGACCCATAGATCTGCAGATCACATGGCCACCAGATTGAGTAAAGACCCTAATCCATAACCGGTCTAGCCCTATAATCAGTCATGTCACGTGCAGACTATGCCCGCATTTCCCCGCAGGCTCGCTTTGCGTCGGCTCAAGGGGGAGCTTTGGGCGGAGCTTTGCTCGGTGAATACAAGAAGTCGCCGCCCTTCACATCCCTATTAATCGACAGTCCACCACTCCTACTGCACAAAGATATGCTTTATATTTGACCTTCTACCGGTATCTCCCTCGCTGGTGCTGAATATATCCGCTATCAGTATTACCAACTACTGAGTGGCCCAATGCCGCTCTCGTCACTTCTCCGCATTTCGTCTTCCCGCCTGGCCCTGACGGCAGCTCAGAGGTCCCGGCGGGCGGCTTCAACGGTGACCGCGAATGGCTCCAAATCACTGGATTCGATTCTAATCGCCAATCGAGGAGAGATTGCCCTGTATGTTACTTTTACACTTTCTATAACGGGTATTACATGTATTGACCGTGATGGTCAGACGGGTAGGGAGGACAGCGGCCCAGCATGGGATCCGAGTAACGACACTATACACAGACCCTGATAGTCGCGCGCAACATGCCCTTAGCTCGCCGTTTGCATATAACCTGGGCTCCGTTTCGGCGTATCTGGATGGGGATCGGATTATCGAGATTGCGAAACAAGAGGGATGTCAAGGGATACATCCGGGTTATGGGTTTGTAAGTGTTATCTCCTGTGTCGTGGTAATAGCGGAATGTTAATCGATCTGGCCGTCATAGTTGAGTGAGAACTCCGCTTTTGCGCGGAAATGCACTGAGGCTGGGCTGGTCTTCATTGGGCCTCCGTGGAAGGCCATCGAGGATATGGGGGACAAGAGGTAGGCTGTGACTCTTCCCAGCATTCTCAAGTCCCACTAATTGTGTCTAGCCAGTCGAAGAAAATCATGACCGCTGCTGGGGTACCGTGTGTGCCCGGGTATCACGGCCAGAACCAAGACCCCGATTTCCTAGAAGCCGAGGCAGACAAGATCAAATATCCGGTGCTCATCAAGGCCATAAAGGGAGGTGGTGGCAAGGGAATGCGCATCGCCCAGACAAAATCGGACTTCCAGGCCCAACTGCAGTCGGCCAAGTCGGAAGCCATGAACTCGTTTGGTGATGACCACGTCTTAGTGGAGAAGTACATCACGACGCCGCGTCATATCGAAGTACAGGTGTTTGCTGATAAGCATGGCAACTCTGTAGCCCTCGGAGAGCGGGACTGCAGTATTCAGCGCCGACACCAGAAAATACTCGAGGAATCTCCCGCTCCGCATCTGCCTGATGCCACCAGGAAAGACATCTGGGCCAAGGCACGATCTGCTGCATTGGCCGTAGGCTATGAGGGGGCGGGGACCGTCGAATTCATTTTTGACAATGAAACGGGCGAGTTCTTCTTCATGGAAATGAACACCAGACTCCAGGTGGAACACCCCGTCACGGAGATGGTCACCGGACAGGATCTGGTCCACTGGCAGCTGATGGTAGCCGAGGGTGCCAAGCTGCCGTTAACGCAAGAGGATGTTGAGAACTACATGGCTAGCAGTGGTCATGCAATTGAAGCACGGATATATGCGGAGAATCCGGATCAAGGGTTCGTCCCGGATTCGGGGACCCTCCTCCACGTCCGCACACCCCAAGCTAGCGAGGATGTTCGGATCGATGCCGGCTTTGTCCAGGGAGACGAGGTTTCCGCGCACTACGACCCGATGATTGCGAAACTCATCGTAAGGGGTAGTACGCGACCCGAAGCGATCCGCAAGCTCGCTGCCGCGCTGGAAGAGTACGAAGTGGCGGGCCCCATTACCAACATCGAGTTTCTCAAAACGATCTGCCGGAGTCCAGATTTCATCGCCGGCAATGTCGAGACCGGGTATATTGAGAAACATCGCGAGGAGCTGTTTACCCGGGAGGCGATCGATCCCGAGGTGTTGGCACAAGCAGCACTAGCTTGTTTACACCACGACGCCGAACCACTGTCTCGGAAGCAGGCTAGTTTCGAGGGAGCATCAGTCGGATTTGGTCCTGGCTACCAATCACGGCAGATCAGCTTTGCGGACTCCACTGTCGGGGCCAAAAAGGACGCCACTTTTGATGTCCGCGTCCAACAAACGGGCGATCATACGTTTGATGTCGACGTTGGGGCGCACCACTTCAAGCAGGTAGTGAGCCATCGCAGCCCGGGCTCGTCGGTAGTTACCTCCTTCTTCCCTCACACCCGCCTCGATACCACAGTAGTCAGGGACGAGGATACTGTCTCTGTGTTCCAACGGGGGGCGCACTACCGCCTAGCAATTCCGCGGGCCAAGTGGATGGAGAAGGCCTTGGGCATGAAGGATGTGACCAACAGCGTTCTGGCACCGATGCCGTGCAAAGTGCTGCGCGTTGAAGTCCAGGCAGGAGACGTGGTAGAAAAGGATCAGCCGTTGGTGGTGATCGAGAGCATGAAGATGGAGACGGTCATTCGCAGCCCACAGAAGGGGACGATCGCTAAAGTGGTGCATAAACAAGGAGTATGTCTGCGATTTTCTTTTCTGCACGCCAACCCGTTACTGCCTTCCCAGCTTTCCCTTACTGATCAAGCCGATGGATTGTGGCTACTTTGGCCCGTCATCCTTCTTTCCCCCTTCCCCTCGTTTTGATCATCTACTTATCAGCACTACGAGCCATCACTAACACGCATTGTCTTGCAGGATCAATGCAAAAGCGGCACTCCACTCGTCGAATTTGCCGAAGAGGACACCGAATCTTCGGGGTAGGCACCAAAGCGGTTATGAGGATATATGTGTGAACAATATACACCCAGGTCGACGGTTACAATCGGCTCAAAAAGGAAATGGAAGACGGGCGTGCTGAGAGCTGGGGAAGTGGGTCTTGAAGCGGAGACGATCACGCCTACGGCTCAATCAGTGGGTCTATCTCTATGGAGAACATGGAACATACAAAGGATCATTCAGCGTTGCTTAAATAATGAAACATGGATGAAATATTTCAAACTAAACAATTGTCTCGAATTTACCCTATAAAATGTATCGGTATACTAGCTAGAGAAACCTTCAATACAGACACGAACCTCTCCAATATTCCCCGCCGATAGAAAAAAGTACATGCAGCCCAGCTGTGATGGTCTAGATTCTGGTCGGCCTGAATCAACAGGCTGGAGTCACGCGGAAGGCAAACAATTGCGGTGCTGTCAGGGATCTTCTCTTATCTGACATCACTCTTTCACCATGTCGTTGACGGGGGGTGAACAAGAGAGGAAGGGGGTTCAAGTCTCCATACGAGGTAGTCTGCAATCCTCTTTTCAACATCTCACCCCACAGAGAACACACTAAGTGTCTCCCATTGTCAGCATTAGGTTTATTTGTGCAGTGTTCTTTTTTTGTTACTAGGTAAGTGGATTTGTCTCGTTGTTTTTACTCGATATTGTAAGAACCTTTGGTGCTTGAGGTCTAATTTCAATTCTACAGTAGTTTTTTTTTTCTTTTTTTTTTTTTCTAGCATCAATATTTGTTCTCCCGCACGCCATAATGTTTAAAACTACGGTCGCTCGTCTGGCCATCAATTCTCTCAATAACACCGCGGCTCGCCCGGCGTCGTTATTCGCCCGGTCGTCCAGCGTCAATATCTCCCGTCGTCCCTTCTCATCCACCTTCCCCCGGGCCAGCGATGAAGAGGAAAAAGCCGCAAAAGATCCCCTGTTGACTGCAACCAACAGGGCACCTCAGGGCACATTAGGTGACAAAGAGGGCCGCAACGCCCGTGTCGACGAAAGCCTGCAGATCGAGTACCCCCCAGATGAGGATATGCCTCGCTCTCCGATCGTCCAAGGCCGGGGAGGCATGCATTTCAAACGGACGCTGGCCTCGTTCTCGCTCGAGAATAATGTCAGTGTGGTGACGGGCGGTGCCCGTGGCTTGGGTCTCGTCATGGCTCAGGCGCTGGTGGCATCGGGGTCAGATCTCGCGATTGTTGATCTAAACCGTAAGTTGGTTCACTGTGACGGGCTATGGTGGGGATAGAGAAAGATTGCTGACGGAGTATATATACAGAGGTGGAAGCCGAAGAACAGGCTGAGAAACTGGTGGAGCAGTTCCGCAAGGAGAACCCGGGGGTGCAAAACGCGGAGTATGCGTATCCGTATCCGTTGGACGGGCATGCGTGACGTCAGATACTGAATTATACTCCTTAGAATGCCGAAGGTTACCGCCCATTACTCAGACGTGGCCGATCTAGACTCTGTGAACAGCGTACTGGCTGAGGTTATTGAGCAGCACGGCAAGATTGACAAACTGGTCACCTCGGCTGGGTTCACTGAGAATTTCGACGCCATCACCTACCCCTACGATCGCATCCAGAAGCTGTGGGGCGTCAATGTGGACGGCACGTACCTGTTCGCGACCGGTGTCGCCCGGCACCTCATGGAGCGCAAGGCCCCGGGCAGCATTGTCATGATCGGCAGCATGTCTGGGGCTGTTGTGAATGTGCCGCAGCCACAGGCGCCGTACAACGCCGCCAAGGCTGCCGTTCGCCATCTCGCGGCGTCGCTCGCCGTCGAGTGGGCCGGACATGGGATCCGAGTCAACTGCATCAGCCCGGGCTACATGCTGACTGCGCTGTAAGTCTTTCTGTATTTGACTCTAATGTGTCGAGTGACCCCTGACGGACCTCCAGTACGCGCAAGATCCTGGATGAGAATCCGGAGCTGCGCGACAAGTGGATCTCGCTCATCCCAACTGGCAAGATGGGCACACCGGAGGATCTGATGGGTCCCGTGACCTTCCTTCTCAGTGACGCCTCTCGATATGTCACAGGTGCTGACCTCCGTGTCGATGGAGGCTACACCCTGACTTAAGACCGTACCATGTACAGCATACATTCGGATTGAAAGATTGTGGATAATGCGTTGCTCCTTCTTCATTGACCGTGGTCATGATGTATGAACTTCGAATAGCGTTCTATTTTAGCTTATCGTCCTGTTGGTATGTTTTGCTAGATCTCATTGCAATGACACTTTGCGCCTTGGTATGTGGCTAGGTCTACATGAACTGCGGGTGGACTGGCCGATCGGATATGACATCATGGTTACCAGGAGTAGTCGCAACTAACCAGCCACAGCCAAGGGGTACACTGTCCCGTCGGCATTTGTTTTGAGATCTGTGCCGTACACACTGAACACCTGTCTCCAGACCGGGAGCGTAGATATTATATATCTCACAACAAGACCCCACCCGGTGGATTCAAGCCCTTGAATGTGGCCACTGTTTTAGCGCCCGCTTTCCGCTTCTTCAGAGCTGTTGTTCCACCGTAGATCAACTCCCTAAATCGGATGGATAAACATGGGGAAGATGGACCAGCTAGTCATATGAGAGGGAGTTGTGATCAATAAATCAATCTAAATCCAAGCAGCCGATGTAACCGCCGTTGGATGATCGTCCCATATTTTCTTTTTCCTTTCCTTCTTTTTGACTGGCAGGAATATTGGCGCAATCCTGCCAGGCCGTCTCGTCGTCAGCTGTCAAGGAGTACTTGAGGGGGAAAAGATTAGGTTCGGCATTGGAAGATAGATCTGAGCTTCCATGATGTGCCTCGCGTTAGTCTGACCTATAGAACCTCGCTTTTCAGGCAGATGTTCCAGGGCAAACGCGTGACCCGGCTGGATCGAACGGGACTAGCTTTACTTGGAATGATAATGACACTGTTCAGGCCCCGTGGTCATCGCTTCTATCTATCTATCTGTCTTCTTCTTCTTTTCCTTCTCCCCAATTCTTCCTGTCAAATGTTCTTCTCTCCTTTTGTCCGTTACCATACTCATCATAATCAATCTCCCACCTCATGCCATAGATGATGGCTCACTCACCTCTGCAGATAGATTAATCCTCCACCCCCCCAACCGGTCTGAATGACCCTCTGTTGACTCACTCCTTTGTTCTTCATCCTTCATCACACTAGTCCTGATCCTGCTGTTCACCCCACTCTTACCCCCCCCCACCTCCCTGGTCAGCGGCTGAAGACGGAGATGGTCAATATTACGGCGGCGACTCAGCAGTAAGGGAGAGACCACATTTCTTACCTGATCGGGCTCGGTGGTTACACGGCAGCCGATCAACCATTGCGAATAGCATCAGCCCTTGCGACGTTGTTTGTTCCCCAGATCACTCCGGACTGGTCACAGACACGGACTCGCCTCCTTCCCCGGATTCCTTCTCCTGCCTCCCTGCGTTTGTCAACCCAACCGGGTCTTTGCTTCTGGGGCCACGCAAATTAACTCACCGCCAGACGCATCATTCCCCAGTGGTTCCCTTTTCTGCTGACCTCGCTCCCCCATCTTCTTTCTTTGTCTCGGCCCTTTCCCTCTTGTGAGCATCTCAACGTCGTCAAATCATCGGTCGACTTCCCCCAAATCATGTAGTTTCTGGAACCTCGCTGAATCACGTCACTGTGGATCGCTGGCTCTTAAAATGGAGAACCTCCCGCAAGGCTTGGTGTCGACCACGACGCGGCTGCCGTCGGGTCTGGATGACACGGCCCCTGTCGATGTAGATGATCTGGTGAAGCTCTGGAAAGGTGGGTCGCTTGTCGGTTTGTGCAGATCTCATCTGATGCTGGGCAGTGTACAGTACCAATCCGTCAGTGCACCAAGGCGATGTGGGACATCGACTGGCTCATTTCTTCTGGCGAGTATGGGGCAATGAAAGGATCCGAGAGTCCCTCAACGGTACTTCCCTGGCGAGACTCTTTATGCGCATCGCGGAGCACACCCCGGCGGTTTCGCTAACGCCAAGCACGAAGGTAAGAGTGAACCCCTTTTGGTCACCAGTTCCCATTAACCGGTGACCCTCAGAAAGAACCCCGTCCGCCAAAAGCGCCGGAACCCACGCGGAAGCTGTCGGACAATGCATCTCAAACACCACTCCAGCCCATCTTGAAGAAGCCCAGCCTCACCCACACCCGCAGCGAGTCGCCCAAGACCACCCGCCTGCTCCTTGCAGGGGAAGGCGGCTCAAGCGTCACCCGCAAGCCATCCAACGCGCCAACCCCTGTGCTTCAGGCCCAGCCAGACACCATCAAAAGTCAAAAGAAGACGTATGTCGCCCCGACCAAGGCCAAGTCCAGCAAGCGACGGCCCGTCATCATGCGGCGCAAGTCATCCCAGGCCTCGTCCGGGACCAACACGCGCAATCACAGTCCCACCAGGGCTCCGAGCCCGCTGACAGTTGAATCATCCGCCCATCTAATGGAGCTGGAAGACGGCGAGCCCGACGTCGATCCTCCAGGTACGGAGTCGACAGACTCGGTTGATCTGAAGCTGACCGATGTCAAAGCAAAAGTGGTCCCTACAGTAGCCCCGGTGGACCCAGCCGATCTTGAGAAACCCGTCCAGTTGCCGGAATCGTTCCTTGCCGACCTGAAGGATATACTCCAGAAGAAGTCGCCGTCTCAGAGCGCCAAATCGTCTCCCCCAAAGTACGGCTTCATCTCCCGGATCGACGACTATACGCACTACGACGCGCGATTCTTCAAGTCGGAGAACTATGAGCAGCCGTCGTCGGCGTCTCTGGTAGACAAGGACTTCCGGACACGGTTCACCGAGCGCAAGCGACAGGAGGAAGAGCTGCTCGCCTCGTCACTGACCACGGGAGATTCGTCGATGCCGATTAACGAATCCGGCGGCGAAAGCATAAAGTCCATCTCGCCGAACTCGCAGGGAACGTCGACGGCGACCAGTTCAGGTATTCCGATCAGGACGCCTAGTCAGAATGGCACCATGTTCTCGACAAGTGGCCGTCGGACGTCGGACGGAATGTCCATTGTAACGCCGTCGTTCAAGGGACGCAGTCAGCTGAGTTTCTTGCTGGAGAAGAGTCGGCTTGAGGAGGCAATGGGAGGCGATAGGAAGGTTTAGGATATGACCGTATGAGATGGATGAGATATGAGTAGATACAATGAATAATGATGCAGTTTACATCCTTCAGTATGACATGTCGCTCATACCCTACATTTAAGACAGATGTATAACCCCATCCCAAATGAGGCATTCCATGCAAAAAGAAAAGGAAAGGCAAGGAAAAGGAAAAGAAACAGGAGAAAAGACAACAAAGTAAAAAGGAAAACACAAAAACGAAAAAAAAAAAAAAAAAAGGAGACAACGCAACCAACCCACTCCCATACAGTATCAAAATCAAACCCTCTCCACCTCCTTCTCAACCCCATCCCCACCCCCAACCTCCAACACACTCTGCGTATCATTCCCCCTCACCCTCCCGCGCCACCACCTCACCCCCCTCCAAGCAGCCGACACAACCCACAACCCCAGATTAACCAAATCAACCCACACCGCCCTCCTCATCCTCTCCAGCTTCTTCGCCCTCTCAGAGCCCTCATCCCCGCCATACCCAACCCCAATAAACATCTCCCCAAACACGCCAAACACAACCAGCCACAGGATACACAGCACAACCTCCCACGCAAACAGCGGCAGATGCGCGCCCTGCCGCGTCGGCAGCGGACGGGCCTTCATCGCAAACACGAGGATCAGGTAGGTGAGCGCTGTGCAGGCGGCGAGGAAGGCCGTTATGACGGCGTAGACCCATTTCGCGGGGGCGGCGTCGTCGTCGTCTTTGGTGTTGATGTCTTGGCTATAGAGGCCGATTACTGTTAGGGCGAGGGCAAATTGGAGGGTGAAGAGGGCTTTGTCGAGGATTGTTTTGAGGGGGTTGCGGGTGGGGGTGGGTTTTGTGGGGGGGATGTTGTTGTCGTTGGGAGAGGATTTGTTGGCTTTGTGGGTTTTGGCGGCTTTGAAGCCGTAGCGGAGGACTTTGAGGATTATGAACCACATTTTGTTCTCTTTCTTGTTGTTGTTGTAGTTGTTGGTTTGAAGAGGGCTGTTTGTGGTTGGTGTTGTGGACGTGGTATATCGATGTATCCGTATATCAAGTGGAATAGACGATGGAGTAAGGAAGTAGTAATGCGCCAGCGCAATCACAGATTAAGTATAAGATAGCCTCAATAGAACAATCCCATCAAAGAGAGAGAGAGAGAGAGAGAGAGAGAGAGAGAGAGAAGAAAGAGAGCAAGAACAATAGCAAAATCTAAATATTCCAGAAAGCGACAAAGCGCAAGGGCAAAAGAGTGCAGAAAAGAACCGACGGAAGGAGAAACACACAAAGAAAGAGTGCTGTTACCAATGATGAATCAATCAATGCAAGTTATCTATCTACTGACTACCCCCTCCCTTTATACTCCATCTCCATCCCAGCCAGCAATATCTAATAATATCCCCTTGCGCAAAAGAATCCCTCCCATCCAGTGATCGCGCCAACCTGCCTCAGGATGAAACCAGCTCATGTTTGACGGGGGTGTTTTTCTCGCGTAAGAGGATCGCGCGCGCGCGAAGAGTTTTCTCAGGAGTGAGCTCGTCTTAGTGGCAACTATTTTGGGGGGTAATGGTGTTTCGGCAGGCGCCTATACTGCAGGTTGGTTCTTCATGGCTGGGCGGATGGAAGGGGTGCCGTTTGATTGGGTCGGTCACGGGGTGTGCTCAGCCCTATAGCCGCCTGTCTTTTTACTTACCAGACCTCTGATCTACATGGGTGACTGCAGACCTGGGTCCCCACTTTGGGCATCAAGGGGGTGGTAATGAGTCTATTGTGTTATCCAGTGACTCCCACTATTCATTATGCGAAACAATCCCACTGTATGGTAATGGTTTCAATGATGATAGATTCACCAGTCACATGATCTAGAACTAAATTGGGACTAGCAGCTATACTATGCAGTATACTCCGTACCTATTATCATGCAAGCATCCCCGAAGCGCTTCCATTCTTCATCTACACTCTAGCGTACCTGGGCTGAGACATTGCATATTATAACTGTTGCTCTATACAGGATGTCTTACCCTATAGACCACGCTATTCAAAGTCGAGCCAATAAGAGACGCCAGACGGACTGGACGCCTTTCAATTTGAATTCAACATACACCAACCGTTCGATAGGACCTGAAAGGCGATCTGACTTTCTATCTTATGCACTGCTGAAACAAGATGTTAGAAGGTCCATTGGATAATCAACAGCTCAACGCAATTCCGCATCATGGTCAAAGATACATGGCAGGATATAGACTGTCCTGATGGAGGCGAATCGAAAGGAATTTCCTTAAAAGGGCGTCGTGAATATCACGCGGTATTGCCGCTATCAGAATGTCACTAGCAGTTAGCAAGTCCGTATATAATTATTCATAAAAAACCCTCCAAATTCTATACAGAGCTTTTAGGATCTCCAAAAGGATAGCGGAGTGTTCTCTTGAAAGACCACATATGAAAAAGTGATGTAGGAGATAATAATAACAAGGTAATCTAAAGTAATAGTAGAACACACAAGGATTAACCGATGAAACAATACGTCAACACCTACTAGAAAGAGTAACAAGTGATATAGTAAGGCAGCAGTAGAACCACCCACTAGCAAAGATAGAGCCCAGAATACCCTGACTACCTATAGACCCAGACAACCTATCCTCACCTCGTATCCCGAACGTGCACGTATCAAACATCTATCCAATCAATCTCTTCTCATAGACAAGAGGGAAACATGGCCATTCAAAAAGATCCAAGTCATATTTATACCCTATCACACAATAATATTTGCTTATATCTTACAAACCGCATAAGGGCACAAATGCAGAAGCTAACTTAGAAGACTGCGTGTGCTGAACACAAGCTGGAGGACACCATACGGAGTACTTTCAAGATCAATTTGATCATTTTTATACATGTACTATCCCAAGGCTATCCCAAGACAGGTAGTGGACTATAGTATCTACAAGTAATACTTTTTTTCAAAAGTCAAGTTTATCGATTGCACTATGCGTAGGATTGTACTGGCTACTTGCACATGCACAATCATGTGATGATATCAGTTAATAGAGTACAATTAGTAAGTGTAGCCCTACAGATAGACAGAAAGAAAGGAGCTAGTGATTGATAGGATGCAATGCAGATGCAGGGTATATCTATCTATTCAGGACTAGTATATGATCTACACCTACATGTTTCCCCTATCATAGAGTAATAAAGTAGCCGAGGTCTACAAAACATACAAAACATACAATACATAGTTAAATAGACAAGTCCAGATAATCATATTCATTCAACTCATATCGATACTGTACCGACACCGATGCCTAACATATGTCATGCAGCACCAATCCACCTAACTATCCGTCCATCCATCCCTCCATCCACCCCATGCACACATACAAACAATCATCACCAACCAACCGAAAAACGAAACGAGTCATACTTCCATGTCACATTCTATCGTGTTCACCACACCGGTACTCCCCGCGTGAGAACCAAACTGACCATACCATAACCCAAAGACGAGAGACAAACCATGCTGTATCATGAGACGTGATGCTCAGGTGTGTAGAGCGGGGATTCGTTGATGCTATTTTTGCAATGATAATAAGATGATAAAAATGATAAACCGAGGGGGAAGATAAGTGGGGGAGGTACAGATGCAAAAGACAAAAGAAAACAAAAGGGGGATGAAAAAAGAAGAAAAGGCTAATGAGAAGGAACAGGCCATGCAAGACAAAGGAAATAGAGACAGCGACGGCAGGTCAATTGCCTTGACTTAAAAGGGCAGACTCTGACGCCGCTGACCTACGTCAGGGCGGCCTGTTCGTGCCTGCGTCCGCGGCTCCTTTGACGCCGGACGCACTCGCCGGTGCCTTGGGATGATTCCCCGGAGGCAGAGGTGTTTTGAATGTTCCGGTTGGAGGCGCAGTAGGGGGTGGACCAACAGGTTCATCGTCGTAGTCGTAGTCGTCGTCATGCTGCCCCCCTCCCAAGGATGAATGGTCAGCCGATGCCCGATCGTGACTCCCATCGCAGCACCCCTGGTGGCTCGCGGTATGCTTTGTCGCCCCCTTGGGGGTCTTCTTGTTCTTGCGGCCCTTCATCTTGGCCTTCTCCAGTAGCCGCTTCTTCTCCGCCAATCGCTTGCGTTCCTTCCGATCCTTGATCTCATACTGTCGAATCAAAGCTTCCGGGGGATGGCCGAAGATACTCTCGTACTCGCAGAACTCGCAGATCCAAATGTCTTCCAGATTCGGAGGATGGTGCAAATTGGTATACTGCTGCTGAATCTTGCGTTGTCGCGCGGCCAGCGCATAGATGCTGCCGGGAGACCGCTTCTTCTTCCGCCCCGCCAGGTTGGGTTCGACCCCCGCGGCGGGCGGCGGATGACCACGCTGCTGGCTCATCTGGGATGCGGTGTTAGGACTGGTTTGCGTTGCCTGTGTCGAGAAGCGCCGCTGATTCTGGGCGGCCGCGATCGATCCGGGGGAGCGATGCGTGGCCGCGTACGGGCTCTGCGGCTGAAGCGCCATGCCTTTGGACGAGTCTGATTCGCACGTAAAGGTGAATTGGGTCTTGGTAGGGGTCGTGGCCTGCTGTTCGAGCATGCTGACCGCCTTCGATCCGGGGGGAGGGGAGGGAAACGCCGAGGCGGCCGCGTTGGCGATGGCAGCGGAGATGATCCCCTGGTCCGAGCTTGTATATTCCCCTAGATTGGATTAGCAGGGTCCCGGATGGTAGGGAGAAATGACCACCCCGAGGGGAACCTACCTGTCGATCCAGGCGAGGACAGACCGTCACGGCGAGCCGGCCCCCGTCCCTGGGACCAGGCGACCGGGCTCGGGTGAGATACAGAACCTCGCCCCGTGCTGTTTCTATGTGCATGGCGACCGAGACGGCCTCTCCCGGGACCTGACATCCCGTGGCCGACGGGCGAGGCGGGGCTACCGGTGCCGTAGAAGGTACTCACGTGGCTTCCATCTCCAGGAGGTCCCGTCGATGCAGCCGAGGTCAACCCCATCGTCGCGAACTCGGGCGACAAGGTGGAGTGACTTCCCAAATTTCCCGGTGTGGGGATTTTGCGCTTCTTTTTGTTGTTGGTATTCTCGAAAGCGTCGTACCCGTCGGGCCCTGCCGAAGACTTGATCGGGGTGCCTTCCCCGTTGCCCGGGTGGGGTTGTGGCTGCGAGTTGACCGCCGACGGGGACAGAGGCGACCCGCGGAAGCCAGCACTTCGGTGGACCACGACGGGACCGTCCTCATCCCCGCTCTCAACGTCTACGCCGTTCTCATACGGAAGGTGATCGCGTTCAGGGCTGTGATCATGGCCCTCGCTCTGTTGCACATACACTTTGGCATCATTCACCACCTCCCCACTATCCGCACACGCACCATAGAACAATTGAGTCGCCGGGGGAGCCGGGGGGTAGAGGATCGAGTCCGCGGCGTCGGAGGAGAGTCGAGTACGCAGTGGGCGTTTGGGAAGAGGACGAATCAGTCGATCTGGATAGACGGGGGACGGTGTATCCGGAGCCGAACTGTACATCCCATCTACAATTAGGCAGGCAATATCAGTAACCAATCAACTGGCAACTCCCGATCCCCGGCCGCTCCATGAGCCACCCATGGAGACACCCCGGCCGTTCTGGGGACGTCCAGAGCAACCCGCAGTGCTCGGACACCTTGGTGAAATAGACATACTCAGCGTAGCAGCCATGATGCAAGGTTCTCTCGTCTTTCGACCGCCGCAGCCACAGCCGGACGGTACGGTGACTCCTGCTCACTCGGCCAACGGAGGTACGGAAGATGATTGTTCCTCGCTTGATCCTTCCGGGGTGAGTGGAATTCGATTATAATTTTACCCTTCCTGTATGAAGGTCCTCCACTAGTATGATCGACCGTGGGATAGAATTATTGGGGCGAAGATTTATTTTGGACACGGAGGTCGGTGGGAAAGAGGAGAGTGAATACGGTGACGGATCCTGGATCGGGGCAACCCACTTGTCAGTTGGCATGTTGTTCAACCGAGAGCCAGGTCCGATCAGACCAGGTGCGTCCCCCAAGGACCAAGTCAACGCGCACGGCCCGGTCTGACCGACTCGATCGACGTAATGGAAATGGAGCTTACCCGTGAATCAACCACCAGGACCGCGTCTGCAGACTTTTTGGCAGCCCAAGTGTCGGGTAGGGGAATAGCCAGGCACTCCCGACCGACACCTCACCACCGACAGGCCGCGGCGTGGAAATAAGGATCAGAAAAGAAAGGACAGACTAGTCGGAGTAATCCGAGAGGACACCTCACTGATCACCACAAGCCAGCAGGGGAGGGGGATGGGAGAGGATAGGGGGATAGGAGGGGTGAAATGGACTGAGTCGGGATCTTTGGATGAACCACCATTCATTATGGGGATTATCTTTATGCCCGGGTCGGGTCTTAGTCAGGCCAACATAAGTCTTGGGATGCGTCGTGTTATGCAATCAGAGGTGATGTAATCAGCGATACGCTTTCACCGCCTTCTTTAACGAGCGATGGATGCAACAGAGAGGGACTCGTTTCCCCACGTTGCGTCTTTGAGAATTACAGTTGTTGATGTGACTAGGAGTTTCAAGATGAGGTCGTGGCTAACTACACTGCAGCTGTCTCTAATGACATCAGATCATCCTGGATCATGCCAAACAAGGAGAACCACCTGGTCCAGGGGATTAAGGTTTGTGGACAGGGTCGTTCTTGTTCACTAATGTAGGATCTCCTCGCCGCAAGGGCCGGGAGCTTTCTCCAGGTACAACTGCACGATGCACACCTCGTCTCGCTGCCCAACCAACGATCTATCGACAACGACCTTGATCTTCTGACGTGGGTACAGTGGTGTACGACATTGATTTCTTTTCCAAGGGAGATGACTGGTGGGTTCCAATGACTACACGAAACCGGACTACGCTGCCAGAGCCAAGTTGACGGGAATCGTCTGCGCTGGCACGTCGCATGGAGATGCGCGACCCGGACACATGTCGAGGGGTGCTCAAGACCATGTAGAAGGGGGAGAGGGAGATTCTTGCATCGGGTCAATCAAGGAAATGACCGTCATCGAAGGCTCTTATGTGGACAGCCGTTTGCCGATCCGAGCGTCCGATCTGGTTTCCGTAGCTTGCCTGACGCAACACCTCCCTTGGTATACAGTCACCATTCCATTCCTACAGTCGAAAATCCCGAAACCATAATATAACCAGGATGATAAATTGTATTCGGAGAACTCGAAAGGAATCGGCAGGTATCCGAGAGGAGTGGGGTGAAGAGTGCAATCGGGAGAATTCTGTTTGACAGTAAGCCAGGGGATGCATTCATGAAACACCTTCTGATATCTCTATTCCCACAGTGGACCGTATAAAAATCAGAACGGAACAAAAAGCCCAAAAAGGGAAGGGGGGTAAAGAGAGAAAGAAAAAAAAAAA